>CAUYPK010120525.1:0-10742 GCA_963574355.1 Loris lydekkerianus
AGAAATCCTTTCTTCTGCTTGCTCCATTCTGTTACTGAGGGATTCTACTGTGTTTCTCAGATCTTTGAAGGCTGCAACTTCTTGTCTCAATGTGTCAAAATCTTTGGTCATTTGGTCTTTGAATTCATTGAATTCTTGAGATATGTTTTGGGTTACTGCTTGGATTTCTAATTCGATCGTATTTGCTATCCAGAGTCTGAATTCGATTTCTGACATCTCAGCTATTTGTTTGTGCATGGGATCTTGTGCTGTGTCTGCCTCATTGATCCTTGGGGGAGTTGATCTATTCTGACTATTCATTTTGCCAGAGTTTTTTGGTTGGTTTCACTCGTGTTTGTTTTTCACTGTTGCCTCTGGCCGTCATCAGAGTTCGGGAGGTGTCTCTCCAACATTAGACCCCAGTGGGCTCACCCTATTGTTGCTGGATCTTTGTAAGGAGTGGCCCTGTGTAGTTCCCCTGGGGCTGCCCCAGCCAGGGAGTTCTGGTTATGGAAGCAGCTTCAGAGTCTGTCACACCTGGATCCAGCAACAGGGCAGGAGGTGGTGCGCATGTTTCTGGGAGTGCCTGGTGCCCAGTGACTTTGGCACAGAGAGCCCAAGGCTCCAGTAGTCTCTAGCCAGGAGAAGGGCTCTGTGCAGAGGCAGGGAGGGCTCCCAAGGGCACTCAGCTACAAGAGTGCCTGGCCAGACGAGCGGGCTGGTGTGGAGGCAGGGAGGGTACAGGAGGGAGGACGCAGGGTTGCGTGGCTCCCGTAGTTGCTGGTGAGGGCATGCGGAGGCCTGGTGGGTGTGGGTCAGGGGTCGCGTCGCAGCGCATCTCTTATAGCGGTCTCGGCAGCGCCAAGCCCAGGAGTTTGAGGTTGCTATTGGCTGTGATGCCACGGTACACTACCCGGGGCAAGAGCCTGAGGCTCCAGTGTGCCAAAACCGGTCTCACTCTGCCCCTGAGGGTTAAGGCTGTAAGGCAGCTCAGTCCCCGCTTTTAGGCTGCTCAGTCACTAGGTTACTAGCTCCCGCCCGATCCTTGCTCTGTGACCCTAAGGATAGAGCTTGCTGGGCAGTTCTCTCATAATGGCTCCCTGCGGCCCACAGCTGAACACTATTAGCTCCATCCAGCTCAGCAGCTCGGTCTGGGGCCCTAGGCAATGCCCAAAGTTCTCCACACTCCTGCTCAAGCTCTCCCAAGGCAGTTCAACTGAGTGCCAAGTCCAAAATCACCGAAACAGTTCACAGGTAAGGCCTTTCTGGTTTTCAGTCTCACTGCTGCTTGTACTTACTGCTGCTGGCAGGATTAGGTTGATTGAACACACGCAAGCACTTGCCAGTTTTCCACTGTTTTTGTCCTCCTCTTGGGGTCCAGAAGTCCCTTGCTGACTCCCTGTATCTTCAAAGGGATGATCACAGGCAGATCCTACCAGCCAGAGTTGCCTGGAGCCTTATCTCCCCAGACTCATCATGCCCTGTTGCAGGGAGGCTGTTACTCAGTTGGCCACCGTCTAGGATTGTCTCCCCATCCTATCATTCGAACCTTATGCTTGGTAAGTGAGCTCAAGTGGGAATTACCATAATATACTTGTTTGAGAGGGAGGATTAAATATCCCCTTTCCATAGGGAATAAGGAATAGAGGCTTCGGATGTCATGGACCAGCTTCCGATCCTGGCCCTGGTAACTACTGTGCAGCCTTGGGCTGGCTACTTGACTTCTTCCATCTTTGTTGTGTTCATCTGCAAAAAGAAGATAACACCTCATAAAATTTTTGTGAGGCTTAGATACTTTTTTGTGTGTGTGCGCATGCAACTTTAGCATCGTACTTTTCACATAGGAAATGCCCCATATGTGTTAGTGTTGTTTTCATGAGCAGAAAGCCTTAGTCTTACCCCTCTGATATTATTCGTTATTACTTATTGAGCAATTACTATCTGCTAAGCCTTGTTCTGTGTGCTTAGCTCCAATTAATCTTCACAAAAATCCTGTAAAGGGTTTTTTTTTTAAAGGGATTTAAAGGCTGGGCATGATGGCTCATGCTTGTAATCCTAGCACTCTGGGAGGCTGAGGAGAGAGGATTCCCTGAGCTCAGGAGGTTTTTTTTTTTTTTTTTTTTTTTTTTGAGACAGAGTCTTACTTTGTCCCCCTCGGCAGAGTGCCGTGGCATCATAGCTGACAGCAACCTCTAGCTCGTGGGCTTAGGTGATTCTCTTGCCTCAGCCTCCTGAGTAGCTGGGACTACAAGCACCTGCCACAATGCCCAGCTATTTTTTTGTTGCGGTTTGGCTGGGGCTGGGTTTGAACCCTCCACTCTTGGTAGATGGGGCCAGTGCCTTACCCATGAGCCACAGGCACCGCCCTTAAGCTCAGGAGTTTGAGACCAGCCTGAGCAACAGTGAGACCCTGTCTCTACTAAAAATAGAAAAATTAGCTAGTTGTCCCAGAGGGTGTCTATAGTCCCAGCTATTTAGGAGGCTGAGGCAGGAGGATCGCCTGAACCCAAGATTTTGAGGTTGCTGTGAACCAGGCTAATGCCATAGCACTCTAGCCTGGTAACAGCACCCTGTCTCAAAAAAAAAAAAAAAAAAAAAAAAAATGGGAGGGGAGGATTTTAAAATAACAACAATAATAACTTTCCCCCTGTTTTATAGATGGGCAACCGAGACCCAGGGAGGTGAAGCTCCTTTTCTGAGGTCACCCCACTGTTAAGTGATACAGCAATAGTTAGATTCATGTCTTGCCAACATTTATGCTTATACATGGACTTGTGCAGTAATGCTAAGTTGCCTCCACAGGTTTTTCTTTTTCTTTTTTTTTTTTTTTGAGACAGATTTTCACTATGTCATCCTTTGGTAGAGTGCCATGGTGTCATAGTTCACAGCAACCTAAAACTCTTGGGGTTAAGTGATTCTCTTGCCTCAGCCTCCCAAGTAGCTGGGACTATAGGCGCCCACCACAACATAGTTATTGTTGTCATTGTTGTTTAGCTGGCCCGGGCCAGGTTTGAACCTGCCAGCCTGGGTGTTTGTGGCCGGTGCCCTACCCACTGAACTACGGGCACTGTCCCCTCCACAGGTTTTTCGTGTGTCTACTCTGCTTGGGGCTTGAGCTTACTTCTGGATTCTCAGGTAGGCAAGAAAGACCTCTCAGCCTCTGCCTCAGCTGCTTTTACTTCCAAGCCATCCACGAGTGCAATGAAAATATGAGTATGGCTACAAAAGAATGAGCAGACAAGCTCCCAGGGCCTTCCTGATTCCACACTGAGCTAAGACCCAATACCTGTGACCAGTGCAGCCCTCAGCAGATAAGGAGTCTTCCAAATGTGCAGCGCCAGGAGGCATCTGCATGTTTGAGTCCACCCGCCTCCTTGGAAGTAAAAAGTCTGCTCCTTGCTGGTTTCCATGGCTTCAGCAGCTAAAAGCTGGCTACAACAGCCCACCTGACTTACACATGGAAGATGCTCAAGAAACATAACCTGGGAGTGAATATGTGAGTGATGAAGGCTAAGTCACACGTTTTATGTGCATTGTATGTGGAAGGAGTTTAAAGCAAGAGATTTGAAGAATGATGGGCCCTGACCAGAGTGACTTCACTCAAAGGCATTTTGTTTAGAGGCCTGAAGGAAACTAATTTTAATAATATTGACTGCTTATTAGGTATTCTGCCAGATGCGTTCAATGTTTTTCCTCAGTAACCTCCCCCCCACCAAAGCTATGATGATAATGATCCTGTATGGGATGTAGAGTACACTGTAATTACTGGGATTATTAAAAATATGGGAATAGGGGCGGCGCCTAATAGGGGAGGGCACCGGCCCCATATACCGAGGGTGGTGGGTTCGAACCTGGCCCCGGCCAAACTGCAACAAAAAAATAGCCGGGTGTTGTGGTGGGCGCCTGTAGTCCCAGCTACTTGGGAGGGTAAGGCAAGAGAATCGCCTAAGCACAGGAGTTGGAGGTTACTGTGAGCTGTGACTCTACAGCACTCTACTGAGGGCAACAAAGGGAAACTGTCTCAAAAAAAAAAAAAAAAATACATGGGAGTACAAGATCCTGCCTCAATCAATCAATCAATAGAAAGTTGTGTCGGTTGCCATCTGCCCCTCCACCCCCGCAGCACTTCTGTGGAGGGTAGGTGGAGGAAGTGGAGTCTCCCTTCCCCAGTCACTCCCTGTTGAGGACTCTGCCCTATGAAATTGCAGTAGACCGTTGAACAGGTAGGGGTTAGAGGTGCTGACCCCCTGCACAATCGAAAACCTGAGTACAACTTTTGATTCCCCAAAACTTAACTACTAATAGTCTACTGTTGACTGGAAGCCTTACCCATAATATAGTTAGTTAACACATATTTTGTATGTTATATGTGCAACATATTGTTATTACTTTCTTACAATAAAGTAAGCCAGAGGAGAAAAAATGTTATTAAGAAACCTGTCTCTTTTTGGGCTGGAGGCTTCTGCCATAATCATGCCCCACTAGATCCTCCATCAGCCCAAGAAGCATCTTCTGAGCTTGGTCCGTCTCTCCATGTTCATTGGAGCTGGAGGTATGAGAGTAGCACTCTGTGCCTTGCACCTGGCATTGTTCAATCCACATGTTAATTGAGACAGAAAGAATAATCGTCCAGAACCCTGGAACAGGCTGGGTTCCAAGGATCGACGTAAGATCTACTAAGTGAGTGTGGATTACATCAAACAGAAGAAAGGAGGTGCAGACTTCTAAATGAAACATTTCACAGTAAGGCTGCTTAGAATGAGGGTCTTCCTGAAGCCAGCTGCACAATTTTCCACTTAACCAGGAAAAGTTTCTCCTCAAATTGCGTGAAATCATGTCGATGTGTTGGGGATTGCACTGATTGATAAATATTTGAAGTGTGAAAAAAAAAAACCTCATAAGGAAGAGAAATGTATTTACTGTCCATTGGGTGATCATCACAAAGGTCTTCATCTCCCTTCTTCCACTGAGTAGGAGGAAGGGGGGGGTTGGTTTTACTGTCTCGGGTGGCAGAGGAGGAGATGAGAGGGGAGTCAGGAGACGTAAGCTTACCTGGTGTAACTTTTACTGAAAAAAGTTCTTATGTAAGTGGACCTTTGTGTTCAGGGTCAACTGTATTCCCCCCATTTGAAGTCTGAGAGTACAAAGTTCAGAAACTTGGTCTTACCCAAGATCACATAAAATTACATCAAGAAGTTAAGATTATTAAAAAATTTCATTTGTGTTTTGCTTTCTCCACAACACGCTGCCATATACTCTCTTGTGAACTGGAACTTCCAGAGCAACTGGGTTTATTTTTAACTTTGTGGTTGACTTAACTTCATCACCTGCGTGATTCATATCTTGTCAGTCTCTTGCTTTTTTCTCTCTCACCTGAAGGAAGCCCACCTGCTCCTGGCCTGTTCTCTCGGACTGAAGCTGGAGGGCTCAATGGAGCCATAGCTTAGCGTCTTCTGAAAGTGCCTGGGGTCAAGGTATATTTCATACAGAACGTGCTTGCTACCCCGAACACATTTTTTATTTTTTGAGACAGTCTCACTATGTCACCCTCAGTGGAGTGCTGTAGTGTCACAGCTCACAGTAAGCTCCAAGTCTTGGGCTTAAGTGATTCTCTTACCTTAGCCTCCCAAGTAGCTGGGACTACAGGCGCTTGCCACAAAGCCCGGCTGCTTTTTTGTTGTAGTTGTCATTGTTGTTTAAGCAGGCCCAGGCAGGGTTCGAACCGCCAGCTCTGGTGCATGTGGCCGGTGCCCTAACCACTGAGCAATGGGCGCTGAGCCCCTGAAAACATTTTAATTAATTATTTGCAAGTATTTTTTTTGGCCACAGGCAAAAATGAGAGTTTGGACATTAAATTAGCACAGAAGGAGTATGTATTCTTTCCTTAGGATCCCAAGCTTCAGGAGGGAAATATTAATATTTAAATAATTGAGGCTTGGCGCCTGTAGCCTCAATTCCTTTCCTTTTTGAGGTCCTTCTTCCATACAGTATTCTAAAGCAGGGTGAAAAATGATTAGAAAATTTTCTGACATTAAACTTGTAGAAAAATCTATTTTGCTTCTTGTTTTGAATCTTGCTATTAAATCACCCTCTTGTAATTCCATTTCAGGGCACATGGAGTGGTTGATCTTTCTGTTCACTGGCCAACATGTGGTTTGTAGGGGAGGTTGTGGAGAGTGGAGTGGAGTGTGCTGCTCCAGCAGGGCGTGGGGGTCCCCCAGCCCTCCTGCTCCTCCGGTCCAGAGGTCTGCACATGTTCCGTGGAAATAGCACCTGCCCCGCTGCATCACGATGTCACTTCCTTCCCTGGACTTCAAATTTAAACTCCTGAACAGCCACCTAGCTGAGAAGTCATTAACAAAAAAGAAGAGGAAAAAAGAAAAATATCAGCATTTAAAGAATAGCTCAGTACTACTAAACTCACTTTAAAAAGTTTGGTTTTATTCAGATCTCATCCACCCTTCCATGTGGATGTCTGTCTGTGCCTTGGTTTTCCTGATCTCACACTGCAGCATAGTGGGCTGGGGGTGGGGGAGCCTTGTGCTTCATCCCAGGAAAGTTATTCTGGGTCTCAAAAGGCCTCATAAATCTGCTCCCCAGATGGAAGCCTCCACAAAGGCTCCCCTCCTTGAGAAAGTCTCAAATTTCCCTTCAATTTAAATTCAACAAATGAATAATCAAGTGGATAAGGCAAAGTGTAGTACCCACCTCACCCCTTGATTATTACTTTTTTAAGTGAGCACAGTTGGGAATTCTGGCTGCTCTCCTTAGTTTAGGATTAGCCTGCTCTGTAGCAGGTTAGCAGGTGATTCCTCTGAAGGGAAGGCCATTAACCAGCACACAGCCTTGAGTAAGCAAAATGTCACCAGGTCACGACTAATTTATTATGAAAGGAATTTCACAGCACAAGTTTGAATTTATTGGGGTAGCTGGTAAGAGTCTAAAATTTAATTTTAAAGGCACACTAAGGGACAGGTAGATTTGGGCCTAAGTTGCAGTAACCCGAAGCATGACCGTGGAGTGAAGAACGGGCCTCCCACGCAGGTCACAGGTCTTCCTCTCTCTGGAGGGGAACAGGAGAGGAGTGGCTGCTGTGTGTAGGGCTGGTGGCCTGGTGCTGTGTGGAACAGTGAGCTTTGGACTGTCCTCTAAATCAGAAGCCACGCTGCAACCTGATGGAGGCTTCCATTCTCTCCCTCTCCCCATGTGGGCAGCTTGAATTTTCTGCTGCTTTGGATCGTAGATATAAAAAACACTATGCCCTCTTTCTACCTGATACATAATTCTCTCAGTTTTTTTTTTTTTTTTTTTTTGAGACAGGGCCTCAAGCTGTTGCCCTAGGTAGAGTGCTGTGGCTTCACAGCTCACAGCAACCTCCGACTCCTGGGCACAAGCGGTTCTCCTGCCTCTGCCTCCCAAGTAGCTGGGACTACAGGCGCCCACCACAACGCTCGGCTCTTTTTTGGTTGCAGCTGTCATTGTTGTTTAGTGGGCCTGGGCTGGATTCGAACCTGCCAGCTCAGGTGTATGTGGCTGGCGCTTTAGCTGCTTGAGCTACAGGCGCGGAGACGGTTTTATTTTTTTTAAATCATACTTGTAAAAAGATTAGAATTGGCTCTTGAATTTTATCAGATACCAGTTTTTCCCCTCTCTAAATAAGCCTCTCCCAAAGGGCCCCACTTAAAAAGCTGTTACTAACAGTTGGTAGTGAAAATTTCTCAGCAGTGGATGGCAAACTTACATAACCTACCATATGTTAGGGAGCCTGCAGGGTGCGTGTCAGCTTAGAGAGGTTATCTACATACAGCAGGGTAGGGCATGGCAGGTAGAAACCAGAGACTTACAATAAGGGGTTTAGGTGAGCGTGTCTCTTCTGAAGGAACTGGGGGACCTCAGGTAGAGGCCAGGAAGAAAGAGCAGTGTGAGCAGAGCTGATTCTCAGCTGCCATCAATCAAAATGTTGTCCTGAGCCCTAAGGCAGGGTGGGATTGACCAAGGCTGGGTAGAAAACTCAAGAAAACTCTGGTGCAGACACCAGAATTTGATGTGCAGCCAAGGTCATGGCCCAGCCCAAGGGAATGAGATAGTGGGACACGGAGCTTGAGGGTGGTCCAATGTAATCCCTGTGGTTTGGGGTCCTTTTTATTTTTTATTTATTTTTTAATTTATTTATTTTTATTTTTAAATCATAGCTGTGTACATTAGTGCAATCAAGGGGTACAATGTGCTGTTTTCATATACAATCTTGGGGTCCTTTTTAAAGGCCCAAGAACTTGCTTCTTTGTCATCTTTGGGTTGTCTAAGACAGACTTTGACAGGTATCTGTAAATAAAATGCTGGATGAAAAATATTGAACAAGATACATAATAATGTGTCCCAAGTACTAATGGGTACTTTCATCCTTTACAAAGGAAGGATTACCTTAAGCCCCCAATTCTAAAATAATCCTTTTTTTTTTTGAGACAGAATCTCAGTCTGTCACCCTGGATAGAGTGCCATGGTGTCATAGCTCACAGCAACTTCAGACTCTTGAGCTCAAAAGATCCTCTTGCTTCATCCTCCTGTGTAGCTGGGACTATATACAGGCATGTCCCACTATGCTCAGCTAGTTTTTCTATTTTTAGTAGACCAGCTCTCTACTGGCTGGTCTCAAACTCCAGAGCTCAAACAATCCACCTGCCTCAGCCTCCCAGAGTGCTAGGATTATAGGTGTGAGCCATGACACCTGGCCCAATCTTGGTTTTTGTTTTTTTAATAAAAATAAAATATTGACAAAAATATGATCTGGAAAATACAGAAATATATAAAGAAAAAAAGAATGATAACTCCACACATTAAAGATAACTTTGACATTTTAATGTGTTTTCTTCCATTTTTCCCCCATGAGAGCATATAGGATCTACATAAACAATTGTTTTTATCTTCTTTATTGTAGTTATACCATTTTCTAGGGTCATTAACAGGTTTGGGTCTATATTCACCCTCTGTCCTAGGACCTAGCACAATGCCTGGCATATAATATGGAGCTTCATTTATTGAATGAGTGTATTAAGTCATTAAAATTCTCCTGAAGGCTGGGCATGGTGGCTCTTGCCTATAATCCTAGCACACTGGAAGGCCAAGGAAGGTGGATTGCTTGAGCTCATGAATTCAAGACCAATTCTCTAAAAATAGCCGGGCGTTGTGGCAGGCGACTGTAATCCCAGCTACTCGGGAGGCTGAGGCCAGAGAATGGCTTGAGTCCAAGAGTTTGAGTTTGCTGTGAGCTGTGATGCTATAGCACTCAACTGAGGGTAACAGAGTGAGATTCTGTCTCAAAAAAAAAAAAAAAAAAAAATCCTCTTGAGCATAAGTTTTAGTAGCTCCATGAAACGGCCCTTGTGCCCATGCCCTGGTTTGCAGTAGCATTTGAGATGAGCATTTTCCTTTCCCCTCAGCCACATGGCTTCCCTACCAAGCCTCCAGCAGGTTCTTGTCACCCTCGCTGTTTTGTATTTGATGTGTCCACTGCCCCCAGCCTCCTAAGTCAGGCTAACTCGCTCTTGCCTTTTAGCTCCAGCTTAGCAAATGCTTCTCCTGGCAACCCTGCCATGCGTGTACCCCCCTGGTTAGAGTCCCTCATGTCTTTGCATGGCATGCCGGCATATTATCCAGCCTCTTGGCAGTAAGCAGAAGGTGCCATCTAAATAGGCCATTGAGGAGAACCTCAGGACAAGCTGTTTACAAAGGTGTGGACAGGGTTACAGGAAGCCTCCTGACCAGCATCATGGAAACCATGACCTGCTTGAAGCCTGAAGAGGTGAGAAGAAGGGTTGCCTGAGCCCAGAGAAGGGCCTTGACGGAGCTTTGGTAGGAAGCACACACTGCTGGCCTGCAGCCTGGCAGGGAGGAAGTCCTCCATGTGCTGGACATTTTCTCTTCTCCAGTTGGAGCCTCCTACTGGTCAACCCTATGAGAAACCAGGGGGCAAAGGAGCCCTTTGATATAGTTCATTAGGGCCCGAGGCCTGGGGTCTGCAGGGGCAGACAGTGAGTCCTGCACATCTGCACATCTCTGCCCAGCAACTGTCCAGGGGTATGTCTCCTACAAGATCATGCAAGATCCCTGTCCCTTGTCTCTTTGGAGGAACATACCTCCAGGAAATAACTTGAAAGGGGGAAATCAGTAACTCCACAATAATATTACACCTTTATTTGTGATAGTGGAGAGTTAGAAATGTCCCTTCCCCCAGTAGGGAAGGAGTCCAGCAAAGCAGCCAGGGCAGTTTTTCATGATACAGCCTTATAGAGATTCTCAGGTGGACTCTGTTAACACAGGCAAAGTGGGGACACAGGATAATGAATGACAAAAGCAAATCCTACTGATTATAAATTGGTTAACACGTGTACTTGAGTCCTCTGTAGGAGGTTCAAGGCATATATATTCATAATAGTCAAGAAAAACTGGCCACATGTCAAATTCCATAATTTGAGAGAAAATAGCAAACTTCTACTAGAATGTATGGCAAAGATTAGTGCAAAGTGGTTATTAGTATTGTTAGAACTGTGCATGATTTAAAAAGGGGGGGAGGGGGAGACATCCTATTTTTTTTTTTATTTTTTTTAAGATTTTTTTTTTTAATTCTTTTTTTATTTATTTATTTTTTTTATTATAGATAAAAATATGCACCATAGATGTGGCCCAACCCATCACCCTCCCTCCACCCAAACCTCCCCCCTCCCTTCCCCTTCCTTGGTCCTTTCCTCATAGTCTTGTGGTATAGT
>CAUYPK010120527.1:0-14955 GCA_963574355.1 Loris lydekkerianus
TATAAAACCAGTGTATGGTGCCCCATGATCTCATTAATGTACACAGCTATGATTTAATAATAAAAAAAAGAAAAGAAATATTTCAAGGAGAGTCTAGGCCACTGGTTTGTAGAATAGCCCATTCTGTATTTATATTTATCAAATTCCTCTTAATATCATTACCCTTTTTTCTACCTCCTATATTTTCTGTAAATTGAGTATTGGTTCTAAATCTTTGATTAGATCCAAATTAAACGTTTTTGTCAAGGCCATATTATATTACAAAAGAAGGAAACTAACTATTAGTGAGGCAAAGCTAGATCATTAGGTCCAGATGGTTACTAAAGTGAGGTCTGTGTGTAAGGGTACATGTTCCATTCTGCTCTTACCTATCTGTGGGCTTGCCAAGGGTGGTGTTGGTGGGTGGTCTTTTGGCATGTACTATCTGTACTAATCAGATATGTACTATCTGATTTCTTTACTTTTTTTATTTAATAGTTTTAGATGTCTGTGATATTGTGATATAATAAGAAATGTATATTTGGTCCTAGGCCCTGGTTCCTGACATGGGAACTACTGAGACCTTTAGAGTCTCTGGAGTAGTAAGTGTGTTTTTCTTATGCTCAATGCTATGGCTAGAGTCTTCCAGACAGTGTTTCAGGATGGAAGCTGGTCTCAAGAAAAACCAAGGCATTATTAGCAGGTTAGCTGTTTCTGCCCCACCCCCTGACCTCTAGGGTGGGGAAGGGACCGAAACTGATGATTTGATCCACTATGCCGGTGTCACGGACCCGTCACAAAAAACCTTGAACTCTGCATTCCATAGCTTCTGGATTGGTGTTGGGAGGGTGGTAACCCAGAGAGGGCAGAGGACTCCATGTCTCTCTCCCTTCCATTTGGCTGTGCATCCCTTCCATTTGGCTGTTTCTTTATAATAAGCCAGCAAATATAAATAAAATAACTACTGAGTTCTGTGAGCTGTTCTAACAAGTTCCCAAACCCGAGTAGAGAGCTGTGGGAATCTCAGATTTATAGCTGGTCAGTCAGAAACAGGAGGGGTCCCAGCACATGCAACCAGCCTCTGAAATGGGGGCGGTTTGGGTGGGCCGAGGCTTTCATCAGTGGGATTTGATGCTGACTCTGGGTAGTGTCACTGGTGAATTGAGGTGAATATTTGCACATCCGGTTGGGATCAGCAAGTTGAGTAACTTGTTGTTGGAGTGGGAAAAAACCCTACACATTTAGTGTCAGAAGTTTTATGACTAGAAACAGGTCTTACTTTCCATCAACGATGGTCACCTAAATCAATTAAAAATAACTGTTGTGTTTCTAATTGTGAAATTCGTTTTACATATTCAAGCTGACATTTAATATAACAGCATTCTTTTTTTTTTTTTTTTTTTGCCTTTTCTTTCTCCGTCTCTTTCCTTTCCTCCCCCTCTCTCATATTGTTATTGATTTATGGATTACAAAATTAAATACACTACCATAAATTACAGTTATTCTTCTTAATGCTTAAACTTTCAAACATCAGCCAGGGGGAGTCCTTTCTCTCTGCTCCTTTATGTTTTAGACATCTTCCTCTGGTCTGTGAGTTCTTTCTTGTTATCTGACAAAAGACATTCCAGGTATACCTTGTGCTTTATCTGCCTCAAACCTAGAATAAGGCAATTCTCCAAGGACCTCTGGCTTTTGTTATTGGGTAATGGTATTTAGAAATCAAGATGTAGGTAATCTTGATGTTAGTTACTTGGTATGCCATTTCTCTATGCTTTTTCAATGTGGGCATTTATGTATTGATATACATACTTACCTAAAATGATACATACATATTGGGTATCAGGGCTCTCCTTATTGTAATTGAAAGGCAACTAACACAAGGGGCTTGAGGCATAGGAGAGGTGAGGTCTTTGACTATCCACGTAAGAGGAAGTACGTTAACATAGCCAGACCAGGACCTCAATGATGCTTTAAGTCTTACTTGAGTTTTAGCTTTAACTTTTTTCTGTATTAGATTTATGTTCAAGTACTACCACTCCCACTTTCAGCAAGTAATGCCAATATTCTAAAGTAGTAGTTCCACATTTATTATCAAATTGGAAAATAAAACATCCAGAAGACCCTGAAGTTATGTTACCATTGCTTAAGACAGATTTAGCAAAGATCGCAAGAGTTTTCCTTAAGTCTCACTTGTTCCTGATTTTAGTGTTCTATAATATTGCTTCATTGCATTGCTATGGTCTTTACTCAGTATTTTCTTTTTTCTTTTCTTTCCCTTTTCTTTATACAGACAGAGTTTCTCTTTATCACCCTCACTAGAGTGCTATCCTGAGTAGCTAGGACTACAGGCACCCGCCACAACGCCCAGCTATTTTTTTGTTGCAGTTTGGCCGGGGCTGGGTTCAAACCCACCCACTGAGCCACAGGCACCGCCTCCTCAGTATTTTCTTTTACCTTAATTGCCCTATCCTAGTTCTGCATCTCCTAGGCTCTGGCCCAGTTTCCCTTACCTATGAACCTCCGAGCGAGTCTCTTAGAAGTGTCAGGCTCATCACTACTTTTTGCTGACATCTCTTTTGGAAAAACTTTAATCTACTTGTGGTTTAATTACTGTGTCCCTGAGGCTCTGCCAGTGTCCTCCCATTCACGGCCCACTCAGTAATACTTAACTGAATTCTTAATTCCCCAAATTTCATGTCAGAAAGCTCTTTCCCATCCAAAGCTATAGAGTGTGACTCTCAGCAAACTCTTAATTCCTCAGCTAAACTTAGAATATAATATTAGTTCTGAAAAGCACCTTTGGGATTACCAAATCTGTTCCCCCAATGCACACCATTTTACACTCAGGAAGTGGAAATCCAGGGAGGGAAGAGGCAGCCCAAAGATCAAACACTAAGGTTGATCACAAACTATAGTCTCTAACCGGGTATCCTACGTTCTAACCAATTTATATCCACGATACAGCATCAAGCAGACCAGTAGCCCCAGGGCCTGCAATGAGTGTCCTGCTGAGAGGCATGTCCATGGGAAGGTGGTGGGACAGGACCCCAGGATACAAGGAGAGCCCTGGGTTCAGAGGCCACTGTGCTGACTTAATGCCACTGGTTTTATGATTCTGACGGGGACTTGACTTACTGTCTATAGAAGAAAATTAGTGATATCTGGCTCACTTTCTCTGAGACTATGTCCACATGAGGGGCCCTAACCAGAAAGATGACATGATTTTCCCCCTCACCACCATCATCTGCTCCATGATAAATGCTATTAAAATAATCCCCGCTGTGCAGCCAAACCATCCTGGGTTAAATTCCATCTCTGTTACTTCCAGCTGTATGGCTTTGGGCACTTACATTATCTCTTTGTATCTCAGTTTCTCTATTTACCAAACAGGGATTTCTGTTTCATCAGCAAAATACGCTTGTGAAAGATGCAAGCTTCATCTTTCTATATCTCCTTTCCCTTCTCTCTAAAATAAGAGAATGGTGGGAAAGGGGAGGATTAAATGAGACAGTGGGTGCAGGATGCCCAGAACAGCGTCTGGCGGTGTGAGCAATAAGCAACCATTGATTACTGTCAACTTCTGGTTGTTTGTGCTGAGGTACAGGCTGAATGGACTGTGACGTGCTGTGGTTAACTGTTCATAAGTTGCTCACACCTGTAATCCTAGCACTCCGGGAGGCCGAGCAGATGTATTACCTGAGCTCAGGAGTTTGACACCAGCCTGAGATAGAATGAGACCCCATTTCTACTATTAAATACAGTTTAAAAATAAGTATAATAATAAAATAAAAAAATTAGTCAGACATTGTTGTGGGTATCTGTAGTCTCAGCTACTCAGGAAGCTGAGGCAGGAAAATGGCTCGACCCAAGAGTTTGATGTTGCTATGAGCTATAATGCCTTGACAATCTGCCCAGGAGAAACTGTTCATAGGTCATCTTGACTTCTAGACTGTGGGCTCCTTCAGGGGTCTGAGATTGTTTAACTCACATTGTCTATCAATCCTAGCATGAGGACTAGCACACAAAATGCTTGCTTAACAAGCACAGACCACTGTTGTTATTTCATAGTTGCTATGTGGATTAAATTACAGTCTGCACAGACCATGATTAGCACAGGGACTGGCACAGAATAAGCACTGCAGTCAATACTGTCACTGTCATCTTCCTCACGTTCCTCAGGACAGTCCTTACTTTTGTGGCTACCCCAGCTCCCTGGCAAAGGTCAAGATGGGGGCATGCAGCTGTGTTAAGACTGTTACTCTGGCTGGTCACAGTGGCACACACGTGTAATCCTAGCACTCTGGGAGGCTGAGGTGGGTGGATCATTTGAGTTCCTGAGCGGGAGACCAGGCTGAGCAAGAGTGAGACCTCCGTCTCTACTACAAATGAAAAACTGACAAGAAGATTGTTTGAGCCCAAGAGTTTGAGATTGCTGTGAGCTATGACGCCATAGCACTCTGCTAAGGGTGACAAAGTGCTACTCTGTCTCAAAAAAAAAAAAAAAAGGCTGTTCCTCTGGACGAAAACAGGTAAAGAAGTTGGCCTTTCTCAGGAGTGTCTAAGGCCTCCTAGAATGGTTGTGTTGGAGAAAAAAATATTGGCAAAGCAGTAGATAGGCAAGGTCACAACCCTCTCTCTGCCTTACCCAAGTCACCAAGTAACCCAGAATAAGTCACTTTCCCCCAACCCTGCCACCCCAGTGCTCTTGGGTTATTTTCGTTCTGGGGGAGGGGAGCTATGGCATGGACAATCACAATATTGAAGCCCTCCGTGCAGGAAATGAAGAAAAAAAAATCCAGATTTGTAGCATTTGCCAATTTTCAGGATATAAATATGCCCCTCATGCCCAATTGCAAGTTCCCAATATGAGTCAAATGGCTCACAAAGTACTAAGCCAGCTCCAGCATACCTTCTCTAGAGATAAAAATTGCAATCATTTAGAGCAGTGGTTCTCAACCTTCCTAATACTATGGCCTTTTAATACAGTTCCTGTGGGTCGCAATGCACAGGTTGAGAACTGCTGATTGAGAGATTGTGGGACATTCCAAAGCCCAACCCTAACCCCCTCGTCCCCTGGGGCTTCATACTCTCCATGCAGGGGTCCTCTTCTTTCTTTCCTTATTTTTCATAATTGCTTTTGCACGACTTGCCTCCAGGATGCAAGATGGGTCTTTATTCAATAACTATGTGTTGAGAACTTGCTGCATAGCAGATACTGAGGTAAGCAGTGTGGAATGGATTGAAGGCTGTTTTCCCTCAAGGAGATACATGTGAACAAATGCTAGATTAGGGGTAGTAGGATGTGCAATATCTAGGAGAGGAGGGAGTATGTAATTCTCTTGTAGGAGCTGAGCGAGATAAAACAAATGCCAAAGGCAGTAGTTGTGATGATGCATAACTTTTTTCTCTCGGTGCTTCTCCAGACCTCAGCTCAGCATGCAACATAGCAAGTAACAACCTCTCTGAATCTCATCTCCTTGGCCTAAGTTTTTGTGTGTGTGGAGCAGGGCGGAGGTGGCAGTGGCAGGGAGCTGAGGAAAAGAAAACAATTCTTGGGCTGGTCTGGGTGGAAAGACAAGACAGAGAAATGGACCTAGGAGAGCTGTAAGAAGCGGCACGCATCAAACCGGCTGTTGAAGCGGAGACCACACAGAGGGACATGGACACTGATCTGTTAGACCTGGGGCCTTGGGAACCTTGCTCAGATTTTGTTTGTTTCATGTTAAGCAGTTGTGCTAGCTTAACTTTGTCCCCAGGCTTTTCTTATAGTGCTGAAATCTGAATTACAAAGTATCAAATATGTATAAGAGATTATTCTTTCTAAAATGGAAATATCTTTATAGTTTTATCTGTCTGTGAAAGAAAAACATTCCCAGGAAAATAAATATCTTCAAGAAACAAGTAAACACATAAAAAAGTAGAACAGAGGAGTTGTTGGAAAAATTAGACAGTTAAGTCAAGAAAAATAAACAGAAAGGCAAGTTAATTATAATTCTGTTGCTCAAGGATAAACATTGTTGACATTTTTGCACATACCTTTCAGGAATTCAGACACCTGTGCACATATTTTGTAAAAACTCACATATTTTGGGTGGCATCTGTGGCTCAAAGGAGTAGGGCACCGGCCCCATATCCCTGAGGTGGCGGGTTCAAACCCACCCCCAGGCAAAAAAAAAAAAAAGAAACTGCCAAAAAAAAAAAAAAAAAAAAACTCACATATTTTACAAAAAGGCAGCCATGTTTCACACATCAACAAACATGTCTATAATCTTCTTCCTTTTTTTTTTATTAAATCATAGCTGTGTACATTAATGCGACCATGGGGCACCATACACTGGTTTTATAAACCATCTGACACATTTTCGTCACACTGGTTAACATAGCCTTCCTGGCATTTTCTTAGTTATTGTGTTAAGACATTTACATTCTACACTTACTAAGTTTCACATGTACCCTTGTAAGAGATGCATAATCTTTTTAACTTAATATGTAATAAACTTACTCCATGCTATATAGAGAGAGAATGTATCCTCATTGACTAAGTTATTTTTTGTATTAGGTAGCTAAGACATAAACTAAAAGTCCCAATTGATTAAAAATGAAAAGGTTAAAATACTTATTATTTATTTGGCCAAATTCATGAAGCGTATTGAGATAAAGTGTCATCATGGAAAATATGTGGGCTTCGAATGTGGGATCCCAGGATTTGAATCCAAATACCAGCACTTACACTGTGGCTGAGGGGCCTGACCTCACTGGGCTCTTTTTCCTCATTTGTACGATAGGAATAATGTCAAAGAATATAGCCACTTTACACTTCCCACATTATTTTCATTCCCTCTATCAGAGCCGGTGTCTAGACAGGGATCTGGAAACAAATACAAATAACAATACTTGTTGGCAATTATTCTAGAAGCATACAATCAATGAAAGGATTCCATCTCTGATACCTAAATGAGTACCTGATTTCACAAAAGAGATTTAAAGAGGAAGCCCAGCAGGTATCACAGGCAGCAAATCCATTCACACACATCTTAGCCATCACACTCCAGACAGTTGCCTACTGTATAGTGGAGAAGTTCACTTCCAAGGGGAGCTTTGCAGAGATGGGCTTATGAATAGGTGCCACATAATCTGACAAACCTGCCCAGCTGGACTCTCTGTTGCTGCATCGTTGAGTCACAATCTCTCTTCAGATGAGGCACTGCCCCTAATTTCCTTAGCTAGAATAAGTAGAGAATGAACAAAATCTTCTCTTTGGCTTATTCTCTGATACCAAGTTAACTATAAATCCTGCTTTAAACTCTCTCAACCCACTGTGAAATTCGTTCTTTTCCATTTCAAAGCAATTTAGAAATGTTTAATGTTCTGAACATAAAGAGCACCTGACACTGCACCAGCCTTCCCCTAGCAGCCCCCAACCCCCGCACCCGCACATAGTCTGGGTGATGTGTCCATCCTCCCTGCCCCCACAATCTCACACGGTTTCCTCAATCACCACATATACCACAATTGCCTATGAATGTCAAAAGACTGCAACCTTACCAACAAGACTCACATTATCTTTCTGTATATGCCTTGTAACTTGTTCACAGAAGCAAGTTAGTGGGTGTTTCTTGATCTAAAATAATCGGATGCAAACATAACCCCAGTAAAACTGAGGTGCTTTATAGTCCTTACGCTTCTGAATGATGCTGCATTAAGAAGACCTGAGTTAACCTGGATGGAGGTGGAACACATTCTTCTTAGTGAAGAAGAACGGAGAAGCAAGAATCCAATGTACTCAATTCTAATATGAAGCCAGTAGTTGATCTAGGACATACCCACATAAGAGAAAATCTCAAATCAATGCAAGGTGGCAGGTGGCAGGAAACAAAGAAGCAGAGAGAGAGGTGGAGGTGGGGATGGGTGAGTATGCGTGCACCTCCTGGGGGTGGGCCGCAATTGTAAAAGAGACCTTACCTAACAAATGCAAACAACCTCAATTAACCTGAAACAATTAAAAAAAAAAAAAAAAAAAAAAGACATGAGTTTAGCATCCTAAAGAATTAGAATGCAATTGAATATTTATAGTATTTTCTCTAAAAAAAAAAATAATAATCAAGAAAAGTTTACATTCCCTAGACCACAATAAAATGACTCTCTCATTGTTCTGTCTGTGAGTCTCCTCTTAAAATGTTCCGAAATCCTCTAGTCTTAACTCACACACCTCTGGCTTTTCTCTACTCTCTTCTGCCTATTTCCATCTTTCACTATTTGTCTCACACTCTCCCCTTTCCAGTGCAAATCAACGCAGCCTCCTTTGACAGTTTTGTAATAGAGCTCAGAGACCATAAATGCAAAATAGAGCTTTCTCTTACAGGACAGAGGAAACCATCCTGTGAATATTTGTGCATTAATATTTTCGTTCTTATGACATAAAGACCAACATATGGCATTGTAGCAAAGTCCTTATAGCACAGAGGTATAGGTATTGGAATCTGAGAGGCTTGAGAATTAGTTCAAGGTCTGCCACTGAAAAGCCTTGTGGTTTTATGCAAATTACTTCACTTTCTGAAATTTATGCCTTCATTTTTTAAATGGTGAAATATTACCTATCTCTTTGGGTTTGTTTTAAAGGAAAAAAAGTGGTACATTATGGATAAAGTATTTATTATATCGTCTGTCAAATGCATAAGGGATCAAAAATGGTACTAATGTTGGGCTGAGAATCAGCTGGGTAATAAAGATGTGTCCAAGTAAATGCAATGTGAGATGCCATAAGTACCAAAACTCGATGATAAATACATTTCTGAGAACCAGCACTATTTTGGAGATCAGAACTACCAACTTTTTACTCTTACATTGGGCCCATATCCCTGACTATGTACCGCTATCACTCTAGGGTTTTCTGTCATTGTCTGCATTGTTTAACAATTCTAAAATTTTTTGTGCCTCTCTTTCCTTCACTAGATGGGGAACTCATAGAATCAGTGATGTTTTCATTCTCCACTACCTCGCACAGTGCCTAGCACAGAATAGTTGCTTAACACAAGGCTGTTACATAGACAGATGTTATGGCAGATTGCTCTGTCAAGAGAAAAATGGCCACAATATTTTCATCTCATGTGTTCCATTTGCATAGTGATTTTTATAATCCTCCCAATAAGAGATTAAGTTTGGATGGACTTGTGAATACAGTGGAATGATGTTCTGTGACTTCTAAGGCCAAGGTACAACCCAACCATGGACCCAGACAGCCCACGAAGAAATCAAAGTTGGGAGGTAGTGAGGCTGCTGCTCTGCTGTGCTGGCTGACCTCTCAGCCAGCAGCCACCATCAACTTGCCAGCCATGGGAGTGAGCCATCTGAGAAAGGATCTTCTAGTCCTCCCTTGAAGAGCATAAGATGATTCCACGTGGAGAAGGGATAAAAAGTGTCTGTGTTCAGTGAGAGGTTTTTGTTTGTTTGTTTTGAGACAGACCCACTCTGTCTCCCTGGGTAGAGGTTATGCCCTCATAGGTCACAGCAACCTCAAACTCCTGGGCTCAAGCAATCCTTTTACTCATCCTCTCAAGTAGCTGGGAATACAGCCACCCACCACAACACCCAGTTAATTTTAGAAATGGGGTCTCGCTCTTGTTCAGGCTGGTCTCGAACTCCTGAGCTGAAACAATCCACCTGCCTGGGCCTCTCAGACTGCTAGGATTACAGTCAGTGAGCTTTACTGATAGTATCTTATACATCTGCTTATCTTGAAAGTAAGGCACCAATTACCAATTTGCACTAGACTAAATTTTAAAGGATATTTGTATAGTGAACAGCCTTGGAAGGCAATGATAGTCTCCCTCCAGAGCAGAGACCACATTTGTTTGTGCCCATTTAAAAAAGATCCAGGTTCCTGAAGCTCAGGTTTTCTCAGCAATAATGCAAACCCCATGTGTATAGTCCTGACCTGGACCATTCAGTGTAATCCCCAGAAGAATGGGGAGAGAAGGAAGCAAATGCAAGCGTGAACCTCGTGTTGCTTGCTGTGCCGTGTGCACTCCTTCCTTTGTTTCCATTGTAGGCCCATCTCCTGTGCCATGAAGCTATAGCAGGCTAACCTGTTGGCTTGTAAGTACAGTAAAATCTCAGAGCTGTCATGGTTCTTTATAGTGCACTGAGTTCAAACTATAGATAAATTCATAAACCAAATGATCTATTGCTGTTGAATTAAGCTACTAAGTTTTATAATAGTTTGTTATGGAGCAACTTATATAAATATCACATGCTAATTGTGTAACATAGGGCAAGTAATTAATATCTCTAAGACTCAGCTGATTCCTTTATAAATGGGGATAGCATTTACTGCAAAATTTAGTTATCAGAATTAAATGAAAAGCATAGTTATGAGATCAATTTATAAGCGATTTAAATGCTAGAGTCAGGCAGCCTGGGTTCGAATCTTGGCTCTGTCACTGATTCATGAAGTCACTTTAGATAAGTTACCTGACCCTTTTAAACTGCAAGTGCTGGGACTCAATGGCCAATGTGATGGTATTAAAAGGTGAGGTCATGCGGGCTCCTTCCCTCATGAATGGAATTGAGGCCCTCCTGCAGCGTTTGGCTGGCTTGCCCTTTTCCTTCCACTATGTGGGGACATAGTATTTCTTCTTTGCAGAAGATGAAGCAGCAAGATGACTCTTGAAGCAGATAATGGCCTTCACCACCAACCTAATCTGCTGGTACCTTGATCATGACCTTCCAAGTCTCCAGAATTGTGGGAAATAAATTTCTGTTCTATATAAATTAGCCAGTCCCAGGTGTTTTGTATAACAGCTTAAAATGGTCTGAGATAACCCCCTTTTGTCTTACATTCTTTTTTGGTAAAACAGGGAAAATAATACCTTCTATGTGAGTTTGTTCTGAAAAACGAATGAGACGATACAGTCTAATGCAAAGCACATAGAACTATTATTCTTAGAATATAGCGATTACTCAGTGTGATCATATAATCATCACCATTATCATCATTATCATCAGGGAATCAAAGCTTTGTTCTGTTTTTTTGTTGGTGGTGGTGGTTTGTTTGTTTTGGGGTTTTCGTTTGTTTGTTTTGAGACCGATCTTGCTCTTTCTTCCAGACTGAAATGCAGTGGCATGATCATAGCTCACTATAGCCTTGAACTCCTGAGCTCAAGTAATCCTTCCTCCTCAAGCCTCCCAAGTCGCTGGGATTATAGGCATGAGCCACTGTGCCCTGCCCCAAGACTTTCTCAAAGACTTGGAGTATGATCTGAATCATGACGAATTGTTTTTTTCCCACACCAGGCAGTGGATAAAAGGTAACGTCCTCTTCATGTATTTAGGGGTCGTGTGCTCATGCAATTGTTCACACATTCATTTAATTAGTCAAGATAGTCTAGATCACTCTACTTAACAAAGCATCCAAAACATAAGAAGATTAAAATGCCAAAGTTTTATTTTTTGTGTGGTACATTTACATCTTGAGTCCAAAGAGGATTCTGTTCATGGTATCACTGGGGCACCTCAGCATCAAAGATGTGAGAAATTTCTAGACAGCAGATAAATGCATATTCCAGATTTGACATATGGACTTCTACTTACAGTTCTATAGCTGGAATTAATCACATAGTTACACCGAACATATTAGGTCCAAGAACAACTATCCCACAATGTGTCCAACATGGAGAAAAATTGAGGAAAATGAGTGCTATCAGCTGTTGGTAAAATAACTTTTTTTAACAAATTATCACAACACTCTGAGTAATACAATAATTATTTTCTTGCTCTGGGGAACTTGGAGTTTAGTTCATCTAAGTTAGAGGCATCTAGGCTTGTCTCCACATTCATGATGAGTCCATCCACGTGTCTCCCATTCCCCACGGATTTACAAAGCATAGCAAAGATGTAAACAAATCTTAATCTTTTGCTTGTAACATCCCCATAAAGATTCCACTGAGCAAAGCAAGTCACTTGGCCAAGTCCAACATCAGTGGAGTAAGGATGTATACACTCTTTCCAAGAAGGTAATGGGGAAGGGGTGATTATTTTCTGAATGATAATATAATCTGTAATGATTACTCTCTTCTTTTTATGGGATGATATCTGATACATGAATTTGTAAGTGAATAGTTGTTGGGAGTTCTCTCAGGAATAAAAGCTGTGAAGCTGTGAGACATGTGGGAAGCAGAATTTGGAAGCAAGAAAAGATGCATTGTTATAAAGTTACAGAAGGGTGCTTAGCTCATAGTAAGTACGAGGATCTTTGAAGTTCGGATGGCACCAAATTGAGGCATGGAGACTAGACTTTTGTTCCACTAAATAGAATAGCTATTTCTCAGCCTGCTTCTTCCCTGTAGAAAGGTGGGAGACCAGACCTATCTTTACATCTTCAACAACCTCTGCTGTCTGTCTTTTTTCAGCCTCTGTCTCAGTAAGCACAATGTTTTGCAACACATTTCTAGAACTTAATCATGCATAACTGAAGTTTTATGCTCGTGGAATATCAACTCCCCACCTACTCCTACCCCCAGCCCTGGCAACCAACTTTCACTCTTTCATTCTGTTGTATGTATTCAACAATTATGAATACCTCATATAATTAGTATCAAGTCTTCCTGTGACTAGCCTATTTCACTTGGGATAATGTTCTCAAGGTGTATCCATGTTGTGGAATGTGATAGGAATTCCTTCTTTTTCAAGATTGAACAACATTTCATGATATGTATATACTACATGGTCTTTAGCCATCAATAGACATTTAGGTTGCTTTCACATCTAGACTGTTGCAAACAGTACTGCAATGGACACAAAAGTGCAAATATCTCTTAAAGATCCTGATTTAAATAAATAATCAGAAGTGGGACTGGTGGAACCTCCATCTCTTTTCCACAATAACTCTACCACTTTACATCCCCACCAACGGTGTATGAGAGTTCTGATTTCTCTGCACTCTCACCACTACTTTCTGTCTTTTGTTTGTTTGCCTGTTTTTTTTTTTTGTTTGTTTGTTTGTTTGTTTGTTTTTATAACAGCAATTCTAACGGATGCGACAGTCACACTTCTGTGTAGATATAGATAGGTTCCATATGTCACTCTTCTTCCTTAGGACTGATAGTTACTGAAGTCATTATTCTCATGGTAAAAGACAGAAATGCAAGAAAAGAGTCACATCACACAAGCACATTTTCAACTTATTTAATTATAGCCACTGACACCCAAAGGAAGTCATCACGGTCAAACCTACTACTGCCAGATCAAGGAAAATATTTATCCCATGAAGGTGAAGAGGATAAGAGTGAATAGTTACTGAACAATAATATGCCATTTGTATCAAATAACACTAATAACTACTACATCAATGTATGTACTTGTCTTGTACAAGAACAGAAGCAAAAAGGGAGGGTGTTTGTTTGTTGTTTGTTTGTTTGTTTGTTTGTTTTGGCCTCGGCCAGGCCTTAGAGGAAAGAGTGATCAGAGAGAAACTTCATCAGAGCAGGTAAATCACAATCCCTGAGTGAAGTTTGGAAGGGACACTAGGGGGAGAATGATTAAGAAGTGAAAGAAAGAAAGGAAAAAAGAAAGAGAGAGAGAGAGAAAGAAAGATCGCTCTAGGGAAGAAAACAATAAGGTGAAACGTATGGAGATTTTAGAAAACTATAGAATCTAGAAAAATAATAGGAAGGAAATTCTAGAGATATCAACAGGATTCAGGTGATGCTTATGTTCCAAGTTAGAAAATATAACTTAATTTTGAAAGACTGGGACATCACTATGTAAGATTTTAAGTACTCATTATATTTATTCTTTCCCCCAGAGGTTAGCATACAGAAATAATTAACAAACTCTCAATAAATTTTAAGAAGATACATTCCTCCTCATGGAATTACTGTATTGCCAACTGCTCTTTTGAGTCAGAAGGGCCCTTCTGTGTTCACTGTCCATTCATTTTAAATTTTCTTTCAATAGGAAAAGATACCTAGGCCAGTCTAGTTATGTCATTTTTTTCTAAAGTCCTCATTGTCATCAATTGACATTTTATTTTGTCTTTATAACAACTTTATTATATACAAACTATTATTAACCCTATTTTATGGAAGATAAAATTGAATCTTAGAGAGGTTACTTCTCTTTATCAAGGACAAATAGGTAATACATTGAGGAGAAAATAAGAAGAGGTCTTATTTCAATGCTATTTATTATAAGTGGGAGGAAAGGTTCAAACCAGGTTATCAAATATTTGAAGAGTACCTGTAACATTAAACAACACCGCAGCCAACATATCTTCCTGATAGAGCCATCGAAGAAGTAGAAATGAAGACCTGTATACTGCAGAAGGGAGTCAGATATTTCTGACCAGACCTTAGAGTAAGGCCCGAGAAGACAGGGAATAGAGCATTTCAACTGGCTTTTGAAGAATGAGTAGACTCTCAGTAAGCAAAGTGATGGAGGAACCTTCCAAGAAGAAGGGAGAGCTTGCTCAATTTCTTGCAGAGTGGAAATCAAAGAGCATTCTTGAAGCAAGTAGAGTGACCCGATTTGAAGGCAGGGAAATTGAGTAGTGAGATGACAGCTTTCGAATACTAGGCCCATTGGATATTTTAATAACAGACACTCATACTTACACGGAGAGTTGTTCTTTTCTCCTCTGGCTTTTTCTGGCTTGCTACATGCAGGGCAGATATCCATATCTGTGTGATAGATGACACATAGACAGACAGACAGATACTTTCAGATACACTGACACAAAAGCATATGAATAAATAATGACACAGTCATAGCTTTGAAATAACTCTTTACAAAGTGAAATTACTTTCAAAAACAAAACTCTCTCACTTCTCTAGAGGGTATATTGGAGACCCCAAATCAGTGGTTCTAAACCTTCCTAATGCTGCAACCCTTTAATACAGTTCCTCATGTCGTGGGGGCCCCCAACCCAAAAAATAATTTAGACAATAAAAATTAAAAAAAATTTATTTTTTGGGGGGCCCC
>CAUYPK010120532.1:0-27169 GCA_963574355.1 Loris lydekkerianus
CTACCCTCTCCCACTGGATATTCCACCAAGGTGAATGGGTCAACCCCCTATCCTACCCAACCAGATGTCCCACCTGGGAAAGGTAGATGGGCCAACTCCCACCCTTACAACAGATGTCCAACCCAGGAAAGGGAATGTCCCGATCTCCACCTTCCTAACCTTTAACACCCCCCTCCACGTTGGCCATTACCACGTGTGGATTTCTTCCCTGTTGGAAATGTCACTCCACCTGCACCCAGGTGGAATAAAGCCATTTTAATTGCCAAAAAAAAAAAAAAAAAAGAGTTCTTCATTGTGGACTATAGTATTTATCAATTTGATTTGCCCTTTTTGACTTGCTTAGAGCTTTTTGGGTTAACTCATTTTGAGACTATTTCCCCTATCTTGGTCTTTGTCAGCTCCCTTTAGCTATATTTATTATTAAGGAGGCCTATCTGAAAGGAGTAATTAAGGTCTCTGCTCTGATGGCTATTTGTCAACTTGATCTGGACCTTGGTGTAGCAAGGCAAACAGAATTTCTTAATATCTACTCTCCCTTCCCCAGTCTAACCATCTATATTGACCCAGACAATACAACTATCCCTTTGCCTCAATTTTCCTTCCAACCTTAGGTCAAAGTCTGACCCTGCCTCAAACCATACCTGCATAGGGGTTAGAGCCCGTATGTCTTAACAGCTTGCTACATTGGCCTGGCCTGTTAAGATTGACCTCCTGCAATGATAATACCTCTAGATAAACGTTGAGAATTTCCTTGATTTCTTTCTTTTTCTTTTTCTTTTCCTTTTTCTTTTCTTCTCCTTTCCTTTTCCTTCCTTCCTTCCTTCCTTCCTTCCTTCCTTCCTTCCTTCCTTCCTTCCTTCCTTCCTTCCTGCCTTCCTTCTTTCTTTCTTTCTTTTTTTTTGAGCCAGGGCTGCTTGTTAAGAGGAATGACTCTTTCCTACCAATGTGGCACCTGTATGACACACACCTGAGCTGTCACTTCTCTCTGATTACATTGGACCTACCAGTTGCTCTTTTTGGATGAGTTATGGCAACCAAGAAAGCCTCATCAAGTTCTGGCTTTTACCTTCCACCTTCTCATCCACATTACTGGAGCTTCACACTTCCTGATACCAGCTGGCTCCAGAAGACAATCTAAGTGGCAGGGAGGTTTAAGTGATTCTCCCTTTCCTAGGTTATAATTGAAAACTCATGGATTCTTACATCTGGAAAATATGCTTTAGGTTATTGTTTCTTATAGTTTCCCACAAAGCTCACCTACTACAATAAAATTTTCCCATTGGACCTATAGGAGACTGTTGTCTTGAGCTTTAGTAAAATGACTTCCTGACTCTTTAGCTATAATAATTACAATCTTTAATTATACGTTATCCATAACCTATGTCTCTTTCCTCAAAAATAATCAATTGGAGCTTAGCAAAACATGAATTTGCCTTCACAAAATAACACAAATTGCAACACTGATGATAATAATGGCTAATACTTTTTGGGCATTTACTACATATAGTTTCTGTGTACTTTATTCACTATAATTTTAGATAAATAATATAGTTGTTATTTTTATGATTATTATCATATTCCTCACTTATAGATCAGGAAACTGAGATGAAAATAAATTAAGAAACATTGGGTTATATAAATGATAAACAGTGGAATAGACAGAATTCCAGGTCTGTCTAGCTTCAAAGACTATATACTGTTATCCACTACTGATTTTCCTCAAGGTCAAGCAGATTATACATGTTATATTGATTGATAACTTTATGCTCTATAATGGATTCCATATCATAATTAATACGGAAACAGAAGTTACTGGTTTGTTTCCCAGAGTACATTCCAAGAAGCAGAGTAACACAAGCAACTCATCAGTCATAGGATGCAGTCATTAAATAATGATTTTTCAAATTTCTTTGAAAGTCTTCAGATGAATATAATCTTATTAATTCATGTTTAAGGAATCCTATAGACTTAGCAGTATTTAATCTATTACTTTTGAACCACCTCCCTGAAAAGACAGTGAATTAGTTAGAATAAGTTATGGTAGCTGTTATAATAAATAATCCTCAAACTCCAGTGATTTAAAAACTAAAATGTTATTTTTGCTCATGTTGATTCAAATCTGATGTTTCTGCTCAGGCTAACTTCCAGTTGCTCACTTGGGGACCTGGACTTCTTTCTTTTAAAGGACCTCTACCTTTGTCGAGGTCCTTCCCTTTTCTCTAATTAGTATTTCCATTCACTAGAGAAAAAAGAGGAAATGGAAAATGGTTTTATGGGGGAAGCCCTAGTAAGCATCAATACCTCTTCTGCCCTTATTTCAGTGGCTAGAACTCAGTCTCAGAGTCTTATATACTCATAAAGGAGGTTGGAAATGTAGCCTACGTACAGAAGTTCATGGAAATCTGTTCCACGAACACAGCAGTCTCACCCAGACAGTTTGGTATCTCAATGATTTCAAAATGGATAACACAGAGTCAGTTCAGAATTTACTGTCCCCTTATCCTCTAAAACAGTGATTTTCAAATGTGTGCCATAGGACACTGTTGTGCCATGAGGGTATCTTAGGTGTGCCATGAAAATTATTAAAGACCATTAATAAAATTTCATGTTCAAAGCACAGTAAGCATATACTTTTTTAACTCCTTTTTTTCCCCAACATAGTCTAAGCATGCCATGGAAGTTTAACTATAGGTGCAAGTGTGCCATGAGATAAAAAAAGGCTAAAAAACACTGCTCCAAGATATTTGATAAGAGCATGATCATCAGAAGGCCCACTGTTGCTTTAATCGGATTCTCTCTTTCAAGACATGTGGTGGTTTTAAAGATCTGTCTATGCCTTCTTTGACCCTCTTTGGTTCAAGAGAGGTAGAGATTAATTCCCCTCTTCTTGAAGGTAGGCTGCACTTAGTGTCTCACTTCTGGTGAGTACAACAGAGTAGAAATGATGGGTTGTCATTTCCAATGTTAGGTTTTATGGAAAGATTGTGGAGTCTGTGTTGGATGCAAGTTTTCCCTCCATCTTTTGAATTGCTCATTCTGAAAGGAGCCAGCTGCCATGAGCTGGATAGCCCTGGGGAGAGGAAGGCCAGGCAATGGTGAGAGGACACTAGGCAGCCTGTTGAGAACTGTGAGACATCCCAGCAAGTATGTGACTGAGCTTGGAAGTGGACCCTTCCACAGTGGAGATAACTGCAACCCCAGCCAAAAGCTTGACCTCGACCTCATGAGCAGAGACCTTGATCCAAATGTGTTCAACTAAACTGTTCCTTAGATTTCTGTGCCACGGACACTGTGAGATATTAAATATTTGTTGTTTTTAATTCTCTGGGTGTAGAATAATCTGTTACACAGAGGTAGATTAATAATAGAATACATTTTTACAATTTGTTCTATTTTAGCTCCTATGCTGTTATATAGGTTTCTGGGCATTTTTCTAGAGACAGGATAACTCTTCTTAAACTTCTCTGTAATCTCTTTCTGTAAATGTCTCAGAGCTGATGTTCACTACTGGATGTTGGCTCCAGAATTATGTGATCTGTCCCTGGAACTGTGTGATAGCACAGCTGTCAGATGAATGTGGAGAACATTCTCTGCCTTCTGTTACAAAGCCAGTTTCTCCTTTTATAGAAATGTGCTGCCTTGGGGAAGAGTGGTGTTGATTTTCAACTTTGAGTATATGTCTCCCTGAGATTTCTTTGCACACTTACAGAGCACCATTCATTTCTTCTTTTTTTTTTTTTTAGAGACAGAGTCTCACTTTGTTGCCATTGGTAGAGTGCTGTGGCGTCACAGCTCACAGTAACCTCCAGCTCTTGGGTTTAGTCAATTCTCTTGCCTCAGCCTCCCAAGTAGCTGGGACTACAGGCACCCACCATAATGCACAGTTATTTTTTCGTTGCAGTTTGGTAAGGGCCAAGATCGAACCCACCATCCTTGGTATGTGGAGCTGGTGCCCTACTCATTGAGCCACAGGTGCCGTCCACACAGCATTCATTTCTTATTGGTAATGCCTGTGCTTTCCATGACTCCATAAAGCCCAGTTCATGCAACCTTCTAAATTAAGAAGTATTACACAGAGATGATAAAGTACATTTCTTTTATCAAATTTCAGATTAATATGAGGGCACAAATGGTTAGGTTACATTGTTTCATTTGTTAGGCAAAGTTCAAGTTGTAGATGAGCCCTTCACCCAGAGAGTTGTGCTATACACCCTTACGTTGTACCCATTAGGTAAAAGCTAATCTCCCACCCCCCTTCCCCTTCCCTTTCCCTCTTTCCCTGCCCTATGCTTGAATTTAATTGTGTGGGTTTTTTTTTCTTGTGTGGGCATGTAGTTGTCTCATATTAGTATTGAGTACACTGGATACTTGCTTTTCCATTTTTGTGATACTTTACTAAGAAGAATGTTCTTCAACTCCAACCAAGTAAATAAAAAAGATGTGAACACTGCATCTTTTTTATGGCTGAATACTATTCCATGACATACATGTGCCACAATTTATTAATCTACTCATGTGTTGATGGGCAATTGGGTTGATTCCAGTCTTAGTGACTGTGAATTGAGCTGTGATGAACATTCTAGTACAAATATCTTTATGGTAAAAAAAAAAATTTTTTTTCCTTGGGGTAGATCCCTACTAATGGGATTGCAGGATGAAATGCAAGGTCTACTTTTAGCTCTTTGAGTATTTTCCATACATCTTTCCATAGAGTCTCCATTAGTTTGCAGTCCCACCAACAGTGTCAACGTCTTCCCTTTGCTCTGCCACAGTGCCAGCATCTGCAGCTTTGAGACTTTGTGATGTGGGCTGTTATCACTGGCTGTTCTCACTGGGGTCAGGTGATATCTCAGGGTGGCTTTGATTTGCATTTCTCTAATAACTAGGGATGATGAGCACTTTTTCATGTGTTTGTTGGTTGTTCATCTGTCTTCTTTAGAGAAGTTTCTGTTTCTTGTCCTCCTGCAAATGGGATTGTTTACTCTTTTCTAGTTATTAGCCCTGTGAATAAAGTACATCCTGACTGGAATTTGTGTGTGGGAGGCAACTGCCACATTTTCTTTTTTTTTATTCCATCATATTTGCATCAGTTATCACATAAATCGCATTATGAGCCATGTGAGGCCTGTGTTTATTGCACCTATTTTATAGACAGGGAAAGGTAGTGAGCTGTGAAGTAGGGTCGGCTGAATCTGGTCCCAGGTGATTAACTCTGAATGTCATGTTCCATTATGAAATCTAGAATTTGATGGACATAAGCCCCCTTCTTCTCTTAGGGGACAGAAGAGAAAGAATCTTCCCAATAAAACTCAAACGGCCACACCTGTGTGTCAGAACACACACTCCTGTAAACCCAATGATGATGCTAAATAACTTGAACTTCATGTTTTATTTTTTTTTAACTCTGGCAGTATTACCTTCTACATGTTATTTGTGAGTCTCTTACCTTTTGCCTTGGAGGTATTTGAAACATTATGACATAGAACCCTCTTATTTTATAGACACATTTATTATGCCATCTAACTTTGTAATTTACAAGTCATGTCCTCAATCCATGGAAAACTGGGCTGTTCTCTTTCTCCTGAAAGGCAAACAGAGGTGCAGTCGTGGCTGTAAGGACAGCCAAACAGGGCAGTCTTTGGAAGTACCTGCTGCATTTCATTTCTTGAAGACCTGCTTTCCTCAAATGACAGTGTCCAAACACCACTCTTCCTTATAGCTTACAACGTTCTTGCTCAATGCACATTTTCAATTTCCGTTGACATTAGTAGGACAGAATTCCATCAAAAGGCATGCCAGGAGCTATATGAAGTTGGCTCTCTGAATCCTGAGCTTGTGCAAACACCTCACACTTTCAGACACAGCTTTAATGCAATTGGACCCTACCCTTAGTCATCAGCTCTAAATACTCATTTGCATGCAGAATACATTTAGAATGATTTTAAGCTGAGAATAAAAAGAACCAATGCATATTTAATGAAGTTCAATAGCACTAAATATATTAATACTGTATTGATCTTGGAGGGAAAGACCTATGGACTCAGATTTCTGGTCCCTTCAACTGTATTGTCTGCCAGCTTCAGCAAATTTCCTTGTCCTTAGATAAGACAAGTTTCAAAATAAGACCTTAAAGACTTTTCCTTAAATGAACATTCTGTTGAAGTGAAAGAATGGGAAAGAAAGAAAATAAGAAAGGAAGGAAGGAAAGGAAAGGAAAGGAAAGGAAAGGGAAGGGAAGGGAAGGGAAGGGAAGGAAGGAGAAATGAAAGAAAGGAAAGGAAAGAAAAAAGAAAAGAAAGGAAAAGAAACAGAAAAGAAATCCAATGGAGAGACAGGGAGAGGGGAGGTCTTCACTGAATGGAGCTGTCAGATCTGGGAGGCACTCTCCAGAGGACAGAGCCATGAGCACAGTTTTAGTGCAGAGAAGTGAACACAGAATATCCTTGTGTTCAAACAGCAATGTCCACCCTCAGAACTCGACCAGAGACTGTGCCTGTGGGGAATGCACAAGGGTATTGTGCTGAATGAAATTCCATAGGAGCATTCTGGAAAATGACCGAAGAGAAGCTATGGTGTGATGGGTCATCCTCCATGACCACAGGGATCGACTGGGCAACCCAATAATTTCTTCTCTTTTCTGGTATGGTACAGTGAACACACTAGAACAAATTTCTAGAACATCAGGAGCACCAACCTGGTATCTAAGCTAGCTGGGCCCATGTACAAACCCACGAGCCAGAGAGGTAAATTGTGACTATCCTCTGAGGTCCTTAAAAATTCCTTTATCATGCACTTTTATTCGCTTGACTTGGTTTGAATTTGCTGTCATTTTGTGGCATTTCTGCCAGGCTCAGAATGGTCTCTCCTGACAAAATTTGACTTTTGTGGTGCCCATAGAGATAGCCCTCTCAGACTTTTCCTTCAAGAGAACCACCGAAGCATGCAGTTGGCTGAAACTTCCTAGTGCTAGCCCTTTGGAACTATGCGTGCCATCGCCACAGTCTCTGCAGGGTGCTCCCAGCCAGTGACTAATCATGGAAGGTACCAGGGCTGGGCCCTTAACACATCTGTGCTCCCAGGCTCCCCATCAAAACCAGGCTGGGACTTCTTCAGAGTTACGCTGCCACCTGAATTTCCCTCACCCAGTTCTTTCTCTCCTTTCTCCTTTTACAAGGATCAGACCAGCATTGTGGTCTGAAGACTTGTCTTGACTACTCTTGGCTCCCCTGCCCTTTAATCCTTTACAAATGTTTCACCAAGTCAATTTCTTGCAGATTTTCCTCTGTCCTGGTGACTGTTCTTGGAGGGCCCACACTGGCCAACTCCTTTCTCTGCCCTCAGAGTCCTCCCTTGCATACTGGAAATACTGGTACCCTTTACTAATCTAGTACCACCTGCGTGGAAGTGTGACCTTATAGCCATTTGCCAATACCCTCCTGTAAAGTTCTATTTAAATTTTAGAAAGGTAATATGTCCCATATATTGAATTTTAGGTAACATGCCCAGTGGAGTCTGTGGCAGTAAAAAAAGTAATAGTTCTACAGCACAATACATGGATATTCACACAAAGTTATATTAACACAGTTAAAAACAGCTTTTTAAAAGATAAGAAGTACAGGTCGAGTCTGGTGGCTCACACCCATAATTCTAGCACTCCGAGAGGCCAAGGCAGGTGGATTACTTGAGCTCAGGAGTTCCAGACCAGCCTGAGCAAGAGTGAGACCCATCTCTACTAAAACTAGCCAGGTATTGTAACAGGCACCTATAGTTCCAGCTACGTGGGAGACTGAGGCAAGATCGCTTGAGCCCAAGAGTTTGAGGATGCTGTGAGCTATGATGCCAAGGCACTCTACCCAGGGTAAAAGAGTGAGACTCTGTCTCAAAAAACAAACAAACAAACCAAGAAGTACAAAGTTAGCCTCAGGTCCATTTAAGCTGTTTTTTTTTTTTGTTTGTTTGTTTTTAATTTTAATTTTTTATTTTTTCACCATATGCTGGTTTTATATACCATTTGACAAATTTTCATCACACTGGTTAACATAGCCTTCCTGGCATTTGCAGTGAATGAAATTATTGAAATATTTTGGAGTTTCCAGAGCTTTTCCTATTTCTGAATTGTTCTAATAGAACTCTCATTCACTGTGAACCTGCCTTGTGTAAAGCGTTGTAGGGAGCCTGAATACACTACAGGCATCATTTTATTTAATTTTCTCCCCAGTATCATAGGGGAGACATTTTAATTTCATTTTACAGATGTGGAAACTTAGGTTTCAATTAAAAACTTAATCTAAGGTATATCTTACAAGGGTACATGTGAAACTTAGTAAATGTAGAATATAAGTATCTTAACACAATAACTAAGAAAATGCCAAGAAGGCTATGTTAACCAGTGTGATAAAAATGTGTCAAACGGTCTATAAAACCAGGGTATGGTGCCCTGTGATCATATTAATGTACACAGCTATGATTTAATAATAATAATAAAAATAAAAAAAGAAAATAAATAAATAAAAAATAAAAACTTAATCCAAGGCCACAGAACTAGCACATACAAAAGCAAAGATTTGAACCCAAGGTCATTTGAATAATTTTGTCTGCTTTCAAAATTATTGCTTTTAACTGCATCACCACATTGCTTGCCTGTGTAAGGGATCACCTGGCTATGACCACACGTGACCTAATGTTGTGGAACAATCCTGGTCTAGAGGTTAGGAGGCCTGAAGGTTGGCACGGATAGTTTGACCTCTTTGAACTCCCCTGCAAGGAGTTCCTTTATATATAAAATGGGCTTATCAGTGCCAGACTCACCAGGTGGTTATAATAAGGCTAAAAATATAAATCTGATGTGGAAATGTTTGTGGTCACACTGTAAAGTGCCAAAGAAGATGACACAATGATGGTGGTGATGATGATGCAAGCCATTGTTGTGTTGTGCCTCAGGAAACTCTTAGGGCTGTAAGTAATTGTTCCCTTGGCAAAGAGCTGGGTGGATATTTCATCTTCCTTGAGCAGCTTTGCACTTGAGCAGCAAAGAAGCTCTGGGACATTTAGATGATAGAGGAAAATGAGCCAATTTGCAGAAGCTGCAATACACTGTTTGAACTTAGGAAGCAAGAGCTGTCAGTTCTGTCTGATAATTGCTTCTCTAAAGATTCCATCTTCATGTTCAAATAAATAATCACTCCCTCTCTCTCTTTCTTTCTCTCTGACACACTCATACACACACAAAACAGAGAAGGAAAGATGGGCTGTGAGGCCTTCAAACTTGAGTGGTGATGATCCTTAGAAGCGCAGTCATTGCTATCTCTGGGAGAAAATTGTTGACAACTCTTAGTAATTTTCTCAAAATGTCTGGCTTCTGACTTTTCCTTGACACTGCCACATAGGCCTTCTCATTAGTCTCTTTATCTGGGCCAAGAAGGGGCATCTGATAAGTGAAGCAGGAGAGTGAGAAAGGGTGGGAACAGTCAGTGATGCAGAAGGCAAGGCAGAGGTCTTAGGGGAAGCGTGAAGCTTCGTGGAGAAAGAAGCTGTGTGATTCCATGAGAATGGGTTCAGAATCAACATCATAGTCTTCAGGGAAAATAGACCAAAAGCAATGGCTCACTGAGGTAAGGCTTTAAATAGCCTAAAATGAATTTTGAGAGATTCTAGATCACACTAAAAGGGACAGGCAGTCTAAATCTACAAGCAGTGGATGGTGTTCAGGATGGGAACTTAGCACAAAGTGGAGAGGACGACATAAAATAGATCTACTGATCAGAAACAGCATCCCTGGACCTTGGATAGAAAGCAGATTTGTGGATACAGAGCAAGGCAGGGGAGTTTGCTCAATCTAATTTTAAAACTTAGTTCTGTCACTTAAATAGTTGTTTAGCATTGGATAAGGTACCTAACAAAATTTAAATGTATTTATCTAAAAAATAGGGATAATAATTCTTATGATAGGGTTATGGTGAGCTATATAACACATTCAAAGTTGTGCCCAGAACATGATGCATGCTTCATAAATGCTGTTGATGACAACAAAATGCTATCCTTATCTTCATCATTCAAGAAAAGGGACTGTCTGTCTTTTGCTCTAGCTCTGCTCCCCTGAGGGTGTGGCCGAGTAGGGCTGATAGATGTAGGACAGATTGCAGAGACCTGTATAGCTCATAGGGTTGTGGCCTCTGGAAATCCCTTCCCTTGACAATGTGATACCAATTCTAGAACTGATTGGTTATTTAATGTTACATCTGAAGATGATTTGGCCAGTCTAGTTATTAGAAATGAGCATAATTGAAACCTACACAGTACATGGATAATTTTCCCAAAACCACATGAGAGAAAGATGCACTTGTCTTTTTACTATCCCTCCATTCCCATGATCTTAATCCCAGAGAGCAGCAAGGAATAAATCACATTTGAATATCATCTATTAATTTTGTTTGGCCCATATTTGGGTGATCACCTGTCAGATCAGCATTTATCCAACCATACCCTCCCCCTATAGAATGCTCTGTTTAAGAGAATTGTTAAGAGTCTTGTCTCTGGGGAATTGCTTTAGAATGAGAGATGCTATTTTCTCATCTAACAAAGTGCTTTATTGGGTAAAGGAGTCAAAAAAGTAGAGAAAACACTTAGAGCCCAAGGTACAAGAGCCTGGGTGTGTCCAGCAACTATTTAGTGTGGGCTACAGTGATCCAGGCATTGAGGCATCTTTGTATGCATGAGACTGGTTGCTTGCATGACAGCAAGAACCTCCTTTAAGTCTCTGGTTCTAGGCGGTAGGGACTGCCCATTCTGTTACATGTTTGCTGTGTGATCTTGGAGAAGTTCCCTTATCTCTAACCAAGTTTTAGTTCCCTTAACTATAACAAAGGGTACTGATGAATCCCTTAATAATTTTATTTATTTATTTTGATGAGGATTAAATGAAGTGTTATCAATAAAAACAACTAGCATGGCAACTGGCACAAGATATATACAGCACTTAATATTCGATAACTGCTAACAATCTGCTGGTGGTGATGGCAGCAGCAGTAATAATGGGAGAGGTAGAAGTAATAGTACTGATGGTAACAGTAGAATGATTATTAGAAAGAGATTTGAAAACCAAATTAACATCTTTGCTTTTTTAAATATAGTAGAACTGTCATCATTGACCACCTCCCTACACTGGCCACCTCAAATTGACCTAATTTTCATAGTCTGAACATGCATCACCTGTATGTATCAGTACTGTTAGGCCTAGTTCCTTATGTTGACCACCTCCATATGCTCACCAGTTTGTTACAGTCCCTGAGGTGTTCAACTGAACAACTTATTCTCTTCTATATCCATACATAGGCAACTAGACTATTGATAAACAGATGACATTTTTATCAATAATTTTCTTTTATTTCTCTTTGGCATTTAATACAGTTCTGTGTGAAAAACAGAAATATTGCCAGTTCCTTCAAAAGGAGTTGAAAAGGGGGAGCTGTGTTTTTGGCTGGGCCAGAGCCTAATGTCAAACAGTAAATGTTAGGATTGGGCAGAGTGGTGACCACAGGACCTAGGGAGAAAATAAAATCACATGTCCCTGTGATCGGTTGAATTGTATATCCCCACCCTCCCAAATAGGATGAAGTCTTAACCTCAGTACCTGAGAATGCGACCTTATTTGGAAATAGGTCCTTGCAAACATAATCAAGCTAAGCTAAGATTAGAAGGAAGAGACCTAATTCACTGTGGCCAGTGAGAATAGGAGAGACCCAGAAATATGCACAGCAAAGAAGAAAATAAGAAGAGATTTCCAGAGATAGTGCGGGAGAGAATGCCAGGCCATGAGGGAGATAGAGATTGATTGGTATTGTGGCTGCCACAAGTCAAAAAATGCCTGGGGCTGCCAGAAGGGGGCAGAAGCAAAGAAGGGTCCTTCCCTAGAGGTTTCAGAAAGAGCATGACCATGCTAATACCTTGATGTTGAACTTTTAACCTGCAAAGCTATTTCTGTTGTTTGAAGCTGTCTTTTGGTGGTACTTCATTATGGCAGCCCTAGGAAACTAGTACACTCCCCAGTGGAGACTCCCCAATCCCAAGCTCTTAGGGACTCCCTTAGGACTATAGGATAACACCCTCACTCCTGAGCATGCTGAAAAACCTGCCTATTTCTCTAGTTTCAGCTCTCAGAGTCTCTCGCCCTCTACTTAGTTGGGATGTCAGGCTACCACAAACGCTAGTGCTTTGTTCATGCATCTTGAGGCTGAGTAGGTGATGAATACCAATTCATCTTGTAAGACATGTTTATGAGCATTTCCTAAACTTATCTGTTCCTGGTAGTACTGAGCATCTCTTCTTTGGTGTTCCAAATTCTGAGTATTTCCATCATAGACTCTGAAAGTTTAATGCAATTTTTGTCTCTTCTTATGAAATTCCTTGACGTCAGGGACTGTGTCCTGTGTTTGTATTTCTGACACAAATAATTTGCTTAATTAATGATTTTTGAATGAATAAGGAACGGCAGAATGGATAGATAGATGAATACATGAATAAATAAGTGCATGAATAATTAAATAGCAAGTGAAGGTATAAACAAAAAGATACTTCTAGAAAGCCCTGGGGAGGGACTGATGTAGTCAGTCTGCCCCCTACACACTCACATACCCTACTCCAGCAATTCGCTGTTCAGAACTTGGAAGTTTCTGGATTTATTTCAATGTATTTTGTTCTTATTGGGGAAGTCAGAATAAGATGACAGTATGGAAAAGTAGGTTATGACTTGGGGTTTTGTCATGCTGATTCTCAGAGGCTAGGAGGACGTGGCAAGTGCTCAGATGAGGGTGTGGGTTTGGGAGGCATCTGGAGTAGTGATGGTTAAAGCCACAGAAAAGCATGAGACTTCTGGGTGGTAAAAGGGGGGCAGGAGAGCAAGTAAGATCCAAGATAGGACCTTGAAGAACATGGGAGAAAACACAGCAAATAGGAAGAAGGAGGCAAAGATTAGTTAGAGTCTATGTCCTAGAGGCCTGAGATAAGAGATACTTAGAAAGAAGGGAAGAGTCAACAGTGGCCCAGGTGGAGAGAGCGGATGGATAAGGACTGGAAAGAAGCCACTGCAGTTGGCAATTTAATTAAGTGATTGCAGACGAAGCTAAACTGAGCGGTCTCGGTACATGAGTGCCTGTGATACAAAAAGGGAAGGAAGCAAATGTAGACCCCTTTAAAATTATCTCTTCCTTAAAAGAAAGGAAGAGAAATAGGACATTTGCATGGATCAGAAAGGGAGAGACTGGAGCTGATGAAGTGAGGAGGGAGAGGGATTAGCAGATGGAGGAGAGGGGACATGAATGCAGTAGGGTCCCAGAAACTGGAGGGGACCTACAGCCAGTCAAGAGAAGGGACAGACACAGTCTGTGAAGGGGCAAGAAGAAGGAGGAAAGGGAGGAAGATAGGGAGATTCCCCAACCAGGGGATCATCAGGCCTTTATCCCACAGACACCTGAAACGTACTCATTAGGGATAGAGCACAGCCTCATCCTTTTGGAAAAGGAAAACTTCCTTACACAGTCCCAAATTCAGATCAATTATCATGCAGAGGAAAGAATTGCAAAACTATTCAAACTATTGTTCAGAAATATCAAACCAGCATTTTTGTTCATCAATTCAGATTTAAAATTTAATTTCATGGTACAATGAACCCACACAGAGTTATATCTATTAAGGTCACCCACTCCCAGTCCATCAGCTTACTCTGGGCGTTGATGACTATGAACCTCTTTAGGAGATAAGAATCACTGTTCCGTATTATCAGTGCTCACAGTTTTAATCTGAGTCAGGATTTTCTGAAGTTCATTCCCTGGCCCCTGCCTCCCAGGTCTCTCTGCTGCTCAACCCGTGGATTTAACAAAACAAACCAAAATTATTCCGTAAGAGCTTCTCAAAGCTTTGAGGCAAGGAGAGGTGGGGAAGAGAGCTTTTAATTGAGTCTTTCATTGTTTCAAGAGGAGACTCACGCATCTTGTTGGAATTACTTGCTTAGTTTCTCATTTCTTTTTTAAAATGTTAATTTCTTCTTCCTGCTACTCCAGACATGAAGGCCAAAATCCACTCAGCTTTTATGATGCTTCTTATTATTGTAATAACAGGGGGTTAATTCATTAATTTCTTTTTTTTCCTTTGTCTTCCACACAGTGTGAATCTAGAATTTTCCTTAAGGGCAAGGTGGTAATTAGAAGGTTGGATTTGAATTGACCTGATAATGTATTCACATTCAAGGTTAAATGAACATGGACACACACAAAAACACATATGTATATCTGTGCATGTATATCTGCACATAATTAAAATATATTTATTTTGTACATACATACGTATGTATACACATGCACACACATGATGTATGTGAATACATATGGGTATAAAAGCACATTTATATGGGAAAGTTATGAAAAATCTGTCTGCTTTTCCCCCTGAGTCTCCCTAGAAACCATGTCTTCAGTTTAATTATCTAAAATTCAGTACTTTCTGAGACCTAAACTTGGTTAGCAACAAGGTCTAGAAAAATAGTGGGGAAATTCATTCTGGAAAAGATATAGAAGCATAATTAACATAAAATGCAGCAGACCCAGGGAGTTACTGAGGACTGCCCAGTCCATCTAGACCACATCTGAATCCTCTGGATAATTAGGTGTCTCTCCTCATCTCTTTCTGCTTTCATTTCAACAATAGTATTCTTCTTAAATTATTAATTTTTTAAAAATGCCAGTCCTGTTATTTTTTAGTACATGTGAAACTTTGATCCCCACTATCCCAACCCAGAGTATACATTTTCTGAGTAGAGATATAAGAAAGATACAGTAAATATCTAGATAGTATAGACATAGTAAAGGTATTGTAATGACTATTAAATGCTCTTCAGCCATGCATGGATTGATTTAACCATTTATTCAATCAGTGAACCATGATTGAAGGCCTCTTATCTGGCCATGAGACAGAAATGGGGACAAATAAAGCCTGTTCCCTGCCCTCAAATAGGACAAAATCTATTGGAGGAGATTACTCTGCATATAATTATAATACCATGAGATCAATGTGAACGGAAGTATGTGCGTGGCCACATGGGAACACTTGGAGATGAAGCACATAATTGCATGGAGGTCACAGGGGAGGAAACCTTCCAGCATGATCCTGAAGGGACCAGAGGAATGAGGGGATAGAGGCATCAGTGAGTGAGAACAGCATTTGCAAAGGGGCAGAAACATGTGTGGGGAATTACACATGGACTGGTGTCCAGGGAGAGAGATACAGTAAGTGAGGGGGAGAGGACAGAAGTCCAGTATTGGCCTGCTAAAAAATGTGTAATGTTTTCCTAATACTAATAAAGCAGGATTCCAAAATTACTTCTCTGATTAGCTAGAAATAAGATAATAACATTGAATCTGATATGGTTGCAAAGAAAAGAATTAAGCGTCAGTGAAGAGTAAGGGACTGGGGGAAATATTGGACTCTTTGGCTTTGAATCTTCCATTTTCTTGAAAAATCTTTTTCTGATGGCTGGACTTTGTGGTTTAATTGGGCAGATTACAATGGGGTGATGGTAATGGTGGCTGCATTGGGGAGACGTTTTATTAAGGCCAAGAGAGAGAAGGAGTCTGAGCTGAGGACCTCACTGCACCCCAAAAGGATGAACACACTTTGTTCCTTTATATCACAAGAAACACAGCCTCTCTATTTGGGAAAGGAAATATGATTAACAAGTGCTTGAAGCATCAAGTGATTCTTTCGAACTTTATTTTTTTGTTTGTTTGTTTTGTTATTTTTACAGGCACCCGCCAAAACGCTCAGCTTTTTTTTTTTTTTTTTTTTTTTTTTTTTTATTGTAGTTGGTGTTTAGCAGGCCCAGGCCTGGCTTGAACCTGCCAGCCCTGGTGTATATGGCTGGTGCCATAACCACTGAGCTACAGGCACTGAGCCTCAAACTTTATTTTGATGAAGTAAATATAATATAAATAAATGAGAAACGTATGAATTCTATTTTCCTGATGATCCACACAGATTTAAAATGAAGAAGCAAGAAGCTTGGGGCAAATTATGCTTTGGACTTCATTCAAACATAAATATGTGGGAAATTGGGATTTTCTTGAATCTGCTCAGAAATCCAGTTATGCATCTTTGCATCATGTGCTCTGTGAACTTTACTCAGAATCTAGCTCTCATGTGAGAACAGAGTCATTGGGGGAGAAATGACCCAACTACACAGTGGCCCTCGTTCAGGTCATTAAAAGTATCAGCTCCTCAGATGAGCTCCCAGAGACAATCTAGAAAGTTCCTTTCCATTCTCCAAGTCAACACACCAACACACTCATTGCACTAATCAGATTTCATTACGCTGCAGTAACAAGAAGTCTCCAAGTGGCTTATTATAGCAGCCCATATAGCCTATGTCTAGGCGGCGTGAGAGTTATAAGAAACACCTGTAGCTCAATATTGGCACACCTTGGTGAAAAGGGCATGGGGAGGGATTTAGCTCTCATAATAAGCATGAGAGAACTTGCAAGATGAGAGCATTGGTGAGTTGGCAGTCTCTACACCTATGGTGTTGAGAGGCACGAGATCAGCCTTATACTAGGCTGGAGAAGAAGGCAGTTGGGAGCGTGCATTCTGTCATGGACCTGCTTATTCTGACTCCTCTCCTGCCTGCAGAATGCCAGCATGGTGTCTCTCTGCTGAAGCTTACTAAGCTCTACAAAAGACTTCTATTGCTAAGATCTAGCCTTCTAAGAAGACTGCTTTACTCCCTCAAAGACTATCTAGCTCTCCCTTCTGCTAAGGTAAATAGCCCTCAGGCACCTAAGAGCAATTGTTCATGAGCAAGGTAGCATAGCATCCACCTCCTGAACCTAGATAAGCCAGGGCCAGAGACCAACCAGTCCCGGACCCTGACCAGTGGCAATGACAGCTTATAGTAATGAAGGTTTATTTCTCATTCTCATCTCACACTGGCCTTGGGGAGCCTGAGGTCTCTACCTCACAGGCAGGGTGCAGGTAGGAAAAGCAGCCCTTATCTGGGACACTCCATTCTTGATGTAGCAAATATAACCTTCACTCGTGGGTCATTGGTCAAAGTAAGTTGTATGCCCAAGTGTAAATGTAGCAAGAGGACAATACATTTCCCCCAGATCCCAGGAGAGGTGTCCAGTAGCTGCCCTATAGGGGATGACACCAAGGGCAAGGTTAGCATATAATTTAAACAAATGGTATAATCTACTCTCTGCATTACCCTTTAAGCATTATTACATGTTGCAATTGGATTGACTTATTTACTTGTTAATATTGTCTCCCTCAGATTTGCAAGTTGCAAAGAAGCAAAAATCATATCTTACATTTATTATGTAGTAGATGTTGGTACTTAGAATGTACTCAATAGATAATTACAGGATACAGTAATAAACTTTCTGCTCTTCCTTGTGAAAACTGGGCATTTTGATAGCTGTTATTGGTAGGAACGCTAAGAAGATCAAATGAGATAATTAATCTTTTCTCCTTAGTGCACAAGATTGCAGAAAATTTTCCGGGCAGATAATGCGAATACTTTTCAGGTCGCTGAGAAAAAGCTGCCCTCCAGAAAGGAGACTTCTGTGTACAGTTCTCAGACTTTGAGTCTCCTGCAATCTGTAGCATCACTGGGCCTCCCCCCGTCAGCAGGGATTGGTCTGTTCCTGTATCTTCTCCCGAGGTGAACTTGTTCCAGGGTATCTAGTCACACAGATGCAGGGTGTTAAGGCTCTGGCTTCTCTATCAGCAGGATAAGGGGAGTCTTTGCCTACGGTCCTCAGATACCCAGGTTCTGGACAATAACTCATCTGTGTTACTTGTAAATACCTCCCTGGGAGCCTCCAGCTCAAGTAGCTTAAGAGTCCTGTTAGGACATCTGACCCACTGCTAGAGACTAAAGAGTTTTTTAATAAATGTTTTCAGATGGCAAATCCAAGATCAACCCACATTTACCCCTCCCCTCCCCCCTCCCCCCCCAGTTTCCCTGTGGAACACATATACTTCAGACTAGCCTTGAAAACAGGGAGCTGACAAGGGGCCACAGTATAATAATCATACTACTTTTTGCATGTTCTGAAGCTTTCAAATAATGTCCATCATTTATCAATCATCTTAATCATCACTCAGTTAATTCAACCCAATTAATAATCTGGAAGCATTGCTATGCCTGTTGATATTTCTGGGCATTATCATCACAATTCTATATTTTGTCTTGTTATTTATTTTCTTCCTGAATACAGATCACACGTACTTCTTTTTTGTTTGTTTGTTTGGGGTTTTTTTTGGTTTTGTTTTGTTTTTTGACGGGGGCTGGGTTTGAACCCACCACCTTCAGTATATGGGGCTGGCACCCTACTCCTTTGAGCCACAGGCACTGTCCCGATCACATGTACTTCTTTCTCTAGTCTGCAGGTACAGACTCTGGAGTTTATCCTTGACCAATTAGTGTATTTGAGAATTCTTAGGGTCTTGGAAACTCTTTTGGAACCTGGATGCTTATGAATTTTAGCCCATTCCTAATGCTGTGGGGATCCCCGGGGAGCCTTTCTCTGTACAGCACAGAATTCTTTGCTCAGAATGCCACTTAATAGGCAATGCCTTAACCCCACATCATGGGCAAGGATGGTGGATGTGTCTAGATCCTACAGCTTCTCCTTCTATTTCGCCACTGGTTGGGAACAACCTGAAGGAGAATGAGGATAGTTGGGCCTTAATAGCAGAGGTCATGGCCATTAGCTTTCTCCCTCTTTTTGCAGCAACAGCAATGACCACTATCTAGCTGCCTGCCTGGGCAGATTAAACTGCAGCAAGACAGCTACGACAGGGGAAAGAATAAATACTTCTTCCTTTGCACCTTACATACTCCAACTTGGAGAGGCCCCAAATTACTCAGTATTGTCCACCCTCATTTCTTAAGTTATTTCTTTGAGACCTTCTTTTTAACCCACTTCTTCTAGCCATGTGCTCTTCCTGGTCTTAGGATTCCATTTATCTCGGTAGGTTGATAACTCCAAATGTTCAGCCCACACCCCTCTCCTATCTCCAGGCTTCTATCTCTGATGAATAACAGACATCTGCATCTGGATGTACTGCAATTATTTCAAATACAACATGTCCAAGTGGTACAGCTTATATCCTCCTAAGTCCTGCTCTCCTTCCGCTGTGCCCTTTCCTAGAGAACTGAGCACAACCTCATCTCTCAACCTGTCTAGCTTCCTCTCAGCAGCTATCCTGCAGTCTCTGGAAACTCACACTTCTTGTCTCTCTTCTGCTACTGGTGAACACTCTGAAAACAGGGTTTTATTATTCCTCTCCATGGACCTCAATCGTGGAGCCTAGAAAGTGACAGACAGTAAATACTTAAATAAAAATGACTGAAGAAAGTGAGTGTTATCATAACTCATGATTCAGTTGACCATGGCCTGGTCAGTGTCAGAAGAGGGGAGAAGCTTGGGCAGGGTCTGGACATGGGCCTGGAGAAGTTAATTTGAAAGGATAAGAGAAGGAATAGCATATAAACTATGAAGAGTGTGGTGCCAACAGGTCTCATTTCAGTGGGTGCTGGGGTGAGGTCTGATGTGACAGGTGGTAGATAGAGTCTGGAGAGGAACTAAGCATGTGCTTCAGGCCCTGGCCCACAGATGGCATCAGAAATAAGTACTAGGACCCAGGTAGTGCCCTGGGAGCCCATGAGTAGGACTGACACAAGTCAAAGTCAAGAATGCCTTGTTTTCTAAGATGGGAAGTAGGCACACGTGTCCTGAGGGAGGCTCCTCCCATGTCCAGCATGCAGTTGTTCAGATCTGGGATCCAAGGGCCCACGGTTGTCCGTAAGGGAAACTGGTGGCTGAGGCCAGTATGAAGTGCTGGATCTGCTTAAGTTGCATCTTCACTGTTGGGCTTGTCCTAGAGCCCAAGAAGGACGTGGGCCTCGGGGCAGGAGTTAAAGGCCGCAGCTATGAGAAGAGGGACGGTGTCACCATTTAGACAGGCCTCACACATTTTAGGGTTTTGTTGTTGTTGTTAGAGAATTAGGATAATTTTATTCACCGAGAAAAACACAAAGCTGTTATAATTTCATGCATATTGATCTCTTTACTTCCTTTTTGACATATTTTTTATTTTTACAGATTTAGGGGGTACAAGTATAGCAGTTTCTTTCCAAGGATAGATTATGTGGTAACGAAGTCTGGGCTTCCAGTCCAGCCATCATTTGAACAGAGTACATCGAACCGAGTAAGCAATGTCTCCACCCTCACCTCTCTTTCGGCCTCCTGCTCTTCTGAGTCTATTATAAAATTTAAAAGTTTAGTTTGCCCCTATTTTAAACACTAGTCTAAGATTAGCTAAGCATTCACACTAATCTAGGAGCCCAGATCCCCTCTACTACCTTGCAACTTTTCTATAAAACTAAAACTGTTCCAAAATAAAATTTTATTTAAAAATAATATTTACTAAAAATAATCAATCCCCTGCTTGTGACCTACATCCTAACTGGATTTAGAATATTGCGTTTGAAATGAACATGTAGGAGCCTCCCATTGAAAAGAAGTCAAATAGGTAATACTTATCCCTTCCTAGAGGCAGATGCTGCCAGGCTGGGTAGGTTTGCTGCAGAAGGCAGAGAAATGTAACTTCTATAGCCACAACAGCTGTTCTGGAGCCCTTTCTCTGTTCTGGAGTGCAGGAAATGACAGTGCTTTGTTCTATTTCTTACAACCTGACCAAGGTGGAATGGAAGATAGAGATGAGCTCTGGAAAAGGAAGAAAGTGGGGAAAGAAAAGGAGGCTGTGGCATTGTGGTGCCACTGCATTGAGGTCTATCCTTTCTTTTCTTCTTATTCTACTTCCAAACACATCAGCCTCTATTTGCCCTTAGATGACCTTGTTTCTTGGAGCTGCCAGTTGACAAGCAAGGTTGCCAATAGAAGCTAGTTGCTCTCTTCTAATGCTGAAACTTACAACCTGTCATCTTCTGTTGTCTGCAGAGCAGAGAACACAGCCAAGCCAGCAGGGAGAGTCTGGTGTATGTGTCCGGATCTCATTGGCGTGATGCAATATATTTACACATATCAAGGAAGAGCAATAAATCCTAACCACTGCTACCCTTTCTCAGTCTCCAAGTGGTCAGGAAAAATTACGATGGGCTGGAGAGGAGATGGACGGGACCAACGATGGTGATAATTTTCCCCTAACTCTAAACCTGATATGTCCACAATGGTCATAACATAGGTGTATTTACTAGCCTGCATGTCTAACAGCATCCTCAACATGGCATCTCTGCATAAGAACCAAAGCTCCCAAACGTATTTGCAAGAAGGAGCAAGGGAAGACTTTTAAGCAACAAGAAAGAGAGAAAATACAAAGCACCTAATCACTAGAGAGGAAAGGCATGAAAAAGAAGACCCAGCAAAATCAAGTACAAATTAAAAATCTCTCCTGGGAGTTATTTTATCAGTACTGGAGTGAGTGGTGGACAAATAACCAGTGTGCTCAGCATAAAAATCTGAATTATTTCTAACCAGGACTGGTTTGCATTCAGAAGGGAAAACTGCAACTGCCTGGAATCTTCGCACGCATTTGTCGAGGCAGCTCCCAAATGACTTCCTTCTTATCGCCCTCCTTCTGTACGCTTCCTGTTGATTGGGCGATGTCCAGAAATTCTAGGCTGGGAGGCTGTTCAGGTAGAATCGTTTGAAGAGAGGCTTTGGAGACCTGCCAGGGACAGGTAATACATCATCATTCTGGGCAGCCCTGGGGAGTTTGCTGACTCAAGAGAAAGGTCTTATTTACTGAGAACAGGCCTTCAACGGATTTAGGGTATCAAGTCATTGAAGAGGGACCAGTGAAAAAAAAGGTTCTACAAAGAGAAAGGACAGAGTGTTAGGACAGAACTGAGGTCTCAAAGTAAATAGATAATTCCCAGGGAAAAGGAGGAAGGGTAAGAAATGCCCTTGATCAAGAGAAATGACTGAGATTAAGCCCAAACATTCCTTGGTGTATCTCGTGTGATCTTGGGTCAAAACCCTGAGCCAGTTTCCTCATGTATAAAAGGAAACCTGCCCCTGCCACCTTACAGGGTGTTAGAGGAATCAATGGCAGTGACACACATATAAAAGCTGTGATTGTATTTCTAGAGCAGCTAGGACACCTCTGACCTTGACTAGGCCCAAGTTTATCTGTTTTTCCCTCATCCATCCCCATACTCATCTCAATTGTAAGACTAAGTGCGTATTTTACTTTATTTTTATCACTTTTATGCAAAGATCTGATTTCTTCCTTTTCATTTTCCCACACTACAGACAGGCAGTGTTTTTGATGACTGCTTAGATTGTTAGCATATTGTATTTACAGTAAAATCCCTATTGATACTTCTCTATTGATTTCCTTCCCTGCATCCATCACAATTGCTTTCAACCACCTACGAATTGACTAAAACTCCCTGCTTGACAGTTCTCCTTACCCATAAGTCATTTCAGTATCTTCAAACAGTCAATGAGGGATTATCTATACATCTACACGTCAGCGCACACAGCACCTGCCTCCGTGGAATACCAAGCCTTCTGGAAATATTGCATAATTAATTTTCTCAGCTGCACTTTAAACAAGAGGAAAAAATGGATATTTTTACCACTTTATGGATGAAAAACTAAGGCCCAGTCAATTCTGGAATGAATATTATAATTGATTATAATCTATTTTTCTTGAAACCCAGGATTCTTACACCCTACAAACAAACAAAGTCTTTCTCACTCACCTGATATGGCTCTCTCTCCTCCCCATTTGGCTCTTTATGGAAAGCCACAATCTCTATTTGGCCTTAGAAACAGCTTATGTTGATGCTGGGGCATTGAGGAAGACAAGTGCCTCCATCCACTGTCTATCCAGAAGCCTCTGGACAACACTTTCCCAGTCAGCTGTTTGCCTGGTAAATCAATGCCCTGCAGGCCAGTCTCAGATCTTCCTTGGTTTGAGTCTGCAGTAGCTGTGACTTCACTAGTTGCTGTAAAAACCATTGAGTATTCAGCTATGCTATCAAATACCTTTAAGGCACAGCACAGGAATCTTAAGGTGCTAGGCCAGAAGAAAAGATTTTAAGAGCTCAGGGGAGAGAACTGTGCCTGCAACCTGTTTTCAGCCCAAGAGTCAGAGGTAGATGATTGGATGTCATTAGAAGAGAATTCCTAAGCCTGGGGACATAATTAACAGAACAGTGGCCACCTGCTGTCAGGTGCCTGCATTGGGGGTAATTAGCAAACTGGGTACCTGAGGATCCTAAGGCCTAAAATGGAAAAGAAACAGAAAAAGAGCAGACTAAAATCCCAGAAAAGACCTTGGGAGTTTAGAATGGCAGCTTAGAAAAAAAAAAAAAAAGTTAACTGGCTTTTTTATGAGTGGCTGATGAAGTGGACTGGTGAAGTGTCACTGGACCTGTGTGCCCAGGGTCAGAGGCTGACCTAACCTGCAGCCAAGCCAGCGTCACTGTGCTGCAGGTCCTTCCTTAGCATCCTGCAAATAAAGGAAAGGGTAGCAATCGATAGGGGACATGACGAAAGCCCAGGAGAGCCAAAAGGAGTTGGCAGGTCACGGGAGGAGAGAGGCGAGAGAAACAGCAACAAAAAAGCCCTGGAGATGTCAGCCTCAGATTTCTCAAGTAACACAAAGGACGTTGGATTTCAATGCACACTGCTTGGCTCTGTTCACAGCATGCAAGGGAACAAGGTGGTCAGTGTTAGAGGACAAGAGGGAAAAATGGCTGACAAGAGTCTTGGAGCTGAATGCAAAACCGTCAAATTAAAGGCGTGTGTATTGAACAGAGAAGTGCAGTGGGGGAGTGCTCTCCCCAAAACCCTACAGTGCGAGTCCCCAGGCTCCAATGCAGCTTATGTCCTCTCTGAGAGGAGGGAGGGAGCCCAGGAATCCCCCAAGTCACCCCTTCCCATGGCAGCGCCCCCAGTGGAAGGATAAGTCCTTTAGTTCACGGCTTAGATTTCCATTAACGTGCAAACTTTCCTGAAGAGATGTGACTTGAGCGTGAGTTTTATTACTTTTTCCCGGAGCATATTTGACAGCCAAAGTCACTAAGAAAGATTTACATCCCATCTTTCTCCTTGAACCTTTCACAGACACTGGCCGGCTTCCTAAAGTGGCTGGCCTGCTCTTCACAGTAGACAAAAGGAGTGAACCCTCTCTGGAGTTGTGCACCCCCGGCCCTCAAGCTAGCTCTTCCCTGAGATTCAGATCTACCTCAGTTTCAAGACTCTTGGGTTTGCTGTGGTGACTGCCTGCTTGATTTCTGATCTTCCTCACCTAGGACTGTGGGCAGGCTTTGTGAATCTCTTGCTGCTGGATTCCCAGGTTTCTCTGATCTGCCAGCTCCTAGGACTCTCTGGGCCTTCCCTCCTCCTGCCCTGCACTTACTTAATGTCTCCCGCCTTGCCTTACTGCTTCAGTCTTGGCTTGCAACTGTTTTTGGTAAGTATTCATTGCTCACGGTCTTGGCATGTCTGAAGATGGTGAGGCAATCAGGAAAAAGGTAAAGGAAGAAAGGAAATGAAATACCAAATATCCCCTGATGATCAGGTATATGCAAACCTATCTCCAAAGGGTGAGGGGGCTGAGAGCCTGAACAAGAGAACAAAAAAAATCCAATTTCTCAGAAATAAGTATTTAATAGGGACATATAAACACCTGCAATGATGGTAGCTGCCTACCTTTCAAAAACTATCTTTTGTATAAAATCTTTCAGCATAACAATGTGGATAGCTGGTCACATCTCAGACTTTCTTGACAAAACTTACGACCATTGTGGAAGTTCGATAAGCATCTTTAGGAAGGGTTATCTATGTTAAGGATATTGCTTAAAGATCTTGCTGCAAAACACCTCGGTATGCAGGTGTCTAACATTTGTCAGCATGGCGGTCTCACTTCAAGATGGTGTCATTCTTGTCATGCAACAGCCTGCTTTCCTACATCAAAGCATAAGCTACTCTCAGAGCAGGACTTTCCCCATCTGAGAGTTTTCTTTCAGCAGCTACAAAGGAGATAGTTTGTTTGCAAAAGCCAAAGCAATTTGCAGCTATTGAAATGAGCATCTGAAAAAAATGCACCCAAAGAAGAAAAAATATATATACAAGGAAGACGTAGGGATTTCCATTGATTATCCTAATATTTGTATCTTGTAATTAATTAATTTTTTTATTGTTGAGAATTCATTGAGGATGCAAAGCACCAGGTTACACTGATTGGATTTGTTAAGTAAAGTTTATAATTGTATCCCGTCCCCAAGAGGAGTGTCACACCCCATGACTGCCCCTCCCTCCTTCCCTCTCCTTGCACCCCCTCACCCCCACCCCTCACCGTGTACCAAGTTATCAATTGTCCTCACATCAGAATTGAGTACATAGGATTCTTGCTTCTCCATTCTTATGATGCTTTACTAAGAAGAATGTGTTCCACTTCCATCCAGTTTAATATAAAAGATGTAAAGTCTCTATAATAGCTGAATAGTATTCCATGGTATACATATACCACAGCTTGTTAATCCATTTGTGGGTTGGTGGGCATTTAGGCTGTTTCCACATTTTGGAGACTGTAAATTGAGCTGCCATAAACAGTCTAGTGCAAATGTCCTATGGTCTTTATGTCCTTTATCAAAGGATTTTTTTTCTTCTGAGTAGATGGGATTGTAGGATCAAATGAGAGGTCTAGTTTGAGTTCCTTCCAAAACGTTGTATACTTTGCAGTCCCAAAACAGCTACCTAAGAGTATACCCTTCTCTCCACGTCTATGCCAGCATCAGCAGTTTTGAGATTCTGCGATGTGGGCTGTTCTCACTGGGATTAGATGATATCGCAGGGTTGTTTTGTATCTTTTAATAATTAAAAACTCTCTACCTAGATTGGACCTGGATTCTATTCCTAGCTTCCTTATTAACAGAAGTACACAGTTTTATCCCAGATGAATTTGTTTTCTCACATCTAAGTCAAAGAAAATAATCCTTCATACTTTATCAGAGATATAGTAAATAAAGCTATGTGTACCAGAGGAAGAACACGAGATTGAGAGTTTGCCTTCTAAGCGCTATGGCTCTGCACTCAGCAATGGCTTTGTTTCTGAGACAGGGTCTCACTCTATCACCAGGGCTAGAATAGAGTGCAGTGGCATCATCACAACTCACTGCAACCTCAAACTCCTGGGTTAGCCTCTAGTCCCTACAATAAGACACTTTATAATTTTCTGCAAAACTGAATCCCATATCTTTTCTAGCTCTCAAATTCTATGATTCTAAGATAAAAGACTATTCAAAAAATTTAAATGTTAAAGGAGTTTTGCTTTAGCTAATTCCTCAAATTTAGTTGCAATCCTTTATAATAATATAAGCCTTTCTATTTGAGACAATATGTTTTAGAAATGGACATTTCTTGCTTAGATGCTGGGACTCTAGAATGCCCACATTCTACCTTGAGAACATACAGTAATTCTTCATTGTATTATATGGAGAAAATCTACTTAATCAATTTGTTTAGAAAGTTAATATATTCTATTTTAAATGTAATTTATTTATTTATTTTTTATTAAATCATAGCTGTGTACATTAATGTGATCATGGGGCACCATACACTGGTTTTATGGACCGTTTGACACATTTTCATCACATTGGTTAACAGCCTTCCTGGCATTTTCTTAGTTATTGTGTTAAGAATTTACATTCTACATTTACTAAGTTTCATGTGTACCCTTGTAAGATGCACTGCAGGTGTAATCCCACAATCACCCTCCCTCGCCCAGCTCCTCCATCCCTTCCCTCCCTTTCCCCCTTCTCCCTATTAGGTTATAACTGGGTTATAGCTTTCATGTGAAAGCCATAAACTAGTTTCATAGTAGGGCTGAGTACATTGGATACTTTTTTCTTCCATTCTTGAGATACTTTACCAAGAAGAATATGTTCTAGCTTCATCCATGTACACATGAAAGAGGTAAAGTCTCCCTCTTTCTTTAAGGCTGCATAATATTTCATGGTATACATATACCACAATTTATTAATCCATTCATGGATCGATGGGTACTTGGGCTTTTTCCATGACTTAGCAATTATGAATTGGGCTGCAATAAACATTCTGGTACAAATATCTTTGTTATGATGTCA
>CAUYPK010120533.1:0-16203 GCA_963574355.1 Loris lydekkerianus
CCCAACTAAAAAGGAGAACTTGAGACCAATTTCGCTAATGAATACAGATGCAAAAATTCTCAATAAAATGCTAGCCAAAAGATTACAGCTGCACATTAAAAACATCATTCATCATGATCAAGTAGGTTTCATCCCAGGGACACAAGGTGGTTTTAACATACGAAAGTCCATAAATGTAATTCATCATATCAACAGAAGCAAAAACAAAGACTATAATGATCCTCTCAATAGATGTCAAAAAAGTATCCAATAAAATTCAGCATTATTTTCTAATTAGAACACCGGAGAGTATAGGCATAGGTGGCACATTTCTTAAACTGATCAAAGCCATCAATGACAAACCCACAGCTAATACTATACTGAATGGAGGAAAACTGAAAGCTTTTCCACCTTTAGAACAATCATGTCTGGTTCCAGTCCTATCACCACTACTATTCAACACATTGCTGGAAGTTCTAACCAATACAATCACCAAAAGAAGGAAATAAAGGGCATCCAAATGGGGACACTAGAGGTCAAACTCTCACTCCTTGGCTACATTATTATCTTATACTTAGAGAACCCCCAAGACTCTACCACAAGACTCCTGGAAGTGATCAAAAAATATAGTAATGTCTCAGGATATAAAATCAACATTCACAAATCAATAGCCTTTGTATATGCCAATAACAGCAAAGATGAGAATCTAATCAAGAACCACAATTCCCTTCACAGCTGCTTCAAAGAAAAAAAAAAAAAAAAATACTTAGGAGTATACCTAACCAAAGAGGTAAAGAAGCTCTACAATAAAAATTATGAGACAGTAAGAAAAATAACACAAGAATTAACAAATGGAAGCACATACCATGCTCATTTCTGGGAAGAATCAAGATTGTGAAAATGTCTATACTTCTCAAAGCAATCCACAGATTCAAGGCCATTCCTGTTAAAATACTATCATACTTTTGATATTTGGAAAAAATAATTCTTCATTTTACATAGAACCAGAATAAAAACATACAGCCAAGTAAATTCTTAGTAATAAAAACAAGGCTGAGGATATCACCCCACTGGACTTTTGGCTATACTACAAGGTCACAATGATCCAAACAGTATGGTATAACAAAAAATAGAGACAATGACATTTGGAACTGAATAGAAAACCATGAGATAAAACTAACATCTTATAGCCACCTGATGTTTGATAAATCAAACAAGAACATACACTGGGGAAACGAACCCTATTCTATAAATGGTATTGGGAGAATTGGATAACCACATGTAAAAGACTGAAACTAGACCTGCACCTCTTACCACTTATACAAATTGACTCAAGATGGATAAAAGATTTAAACCTAAGGCCTAGCACTCTGGGAAGCTGAGGTGGGTAGATTGCCTGAACTCACAGGTTCAAGACCAGCCTGAGCAAATGCAAGACTTCATCTCTAAAATATTGTCAGACATTGTGGTGGGCACCTATAGTCCCAGCTACTCCGGAGGCTGAGACAAGAGAATCTCTTGAGCCTAAGAGCTTAGGGTTGTTGTGAGCTATGATGCCACAGCACTCTACTGAGGGCAATAAAGACTGTCTCAAAAAAAAAAAAAAAAAAAAAATCCTAAAGGCATAAAACAGAAATCCTTGAATAAAGTGTGGGAAAAACACTCTAAGATATGGACCTGGGGAAAGATTTTATGGAGAAGACTTCCATGGCAATTCCAACAACAACAAAAATGAAAAACAGGACTTAAACTGAAAAGCTTCTGTATAGCTAAGAAAACAACAATCAAAGCAAATAGACAACCTTTAGAATAGGAAGAGATATTTGTATATTATGAATCAGACAAAAGCTTGATAACTAGAATCTATAGAGAATTCAAATTAATCAACAAAAAAGGACCAAACCCATATATCACTGGGCAAGAGACATGAATATAACCTTTTCTAAAGACAGATGAATGGTTAACAAGCATATGAAAAAATGCTCATTGTCCCTAATCAGAGAAATTCAAATCAAAACCACACTGAAATATCACCTAACCCCAGTGAGAATAGCCCACGTCACAAAATCTCAAAGCTGCAGATGCTGGCATGATTGTGGAGAGAAGGCAACACTTTTATATTGCTGGTGGGACTGCAAACTAAAATGCAACCTTTTTGGAGGGAAGTATGGAGAATCCTCAAAGAGTTCAAACTAGACTAGACCTCTCATTTCATCCCGCAATCTCATTACTAGGCATCTACCCAGAAGAAAAAAAATCCTTTTATCATGAAGACATTTACACTAGACCGTTTATCGCAGCTCAAGTTATAATCACCAAAATGTGGTAAAAACGTAAATGCCCACCAACCTAGGAATGGATCAACAAGCTGTGGTATATGTATACCAGGGAATACTATTCAGCCACTAAAAAAGATGGAGACTTTACGTATTTTGCATTAACCTAGATGGCAGTGGAACACATTCTGAGTAAAGCATCACAAGAATATAGAAGCAAGAATCCAATGTACTCAATTCTGATATGAAGGCAGTAGATGAGCTAATACAGGAGGGAAATAGGAGAATGAGGGAGAGAGAAGTGAGGATGGGGATCACACCTATTAGGGGAAGGACACAATCATAAGAGGGACTTTTACCTAACAAATGCAATCAGAGTAACCTAATTCTTTGTACCCTCAATGAATCCCAAACTATAAGAAAAAGGCATAAGATTTAAGGTTTAGTTATAATGTAAGATTTAACAGGCAAAGAATGAATTTAGAAGTTAGGTGCTTCTAAATTGAAGTAATTAGGTCTTGATTTTTCTACTAAGAATTTTTTATTATACTCTCAGAAGTAAGTGTAATAAATATCTCAAGAGCTACTATGCATATTTAAGGTAAGAGTGTTTTCCAATTTGGACCTGGCAGAATGGCTTCCACAAAGACAGATGGCAAGAACAAGGGCCGTCCTGCCATCAGCAAGTGGTGACTCAAGAATATGCCATGAACATTCCCAATTGCATCCATGCAGTGGGCTTCAGAAAGTGTGGCCCCTCTGCCACTTAGAGATATCTGGAAATTTGCCATGATTGGACTCCAGGTGTGCACGTTGATACCAGACTCAACAAAGTTGCCTGGCCCAAAGAAATACCGTGGTGTGTGTGCTGTTATCTAGAAAATGTTAAGAACGAAGATTTACCAAACAAGCTCTATACTTTGGTTACCTATGTTCCTGTTGCCTCTTTCAAAAATCCATCATCACTGTGAATGAGAACCACTGACTATCAAAATTTTAAAACTGAAAAAATAAGAAAACTGCAATAAAGATTAAATATATATGTGAAAGTTCAATCCTTTTCATCTATATCTAGAAAGAATGAAGTTAAAATATTGATTTCAAAAGGAAAAATGCCAGCAATGGTAGTAATAGGGCCTTCTGTTGGCAATGGTCATATTTGTGTTCTTTAGTTCCAGAGAATAAGAAGTTAGCTTGCCCTACAGTATGAGGAATCTGTTTATCTCAGGAAAGCCAGGTGGCTCTCTTCCTGGGAAAAAATGGAAGGGCAGATTATTTAGAAGTTTTCTAAATTGATTTCAAGCTCTAGTACTTTAGATCACTTGGTATATCTAGAATTTTCAGCAGGGAGATTTCAAGTTAATAAAGGCCATTTTGTGTGCTTTAAACTCTTAATTCCTTTCAGAGTTTTTTTTAATTGTAGTAAAACACATGTAACATAAACTTTATTATCTTCTTTAAGTAGTGTATAGTTCAGTAGTAAGTACATTCACATTGTACAACCAATCTCCACAACTTTACCTTGCAAAAGTGAAATTCTATACCCATTAAACCCTTGTGTTCCCATGCCCCCAGCCCCGAGCAACCACCGTTTACTTTCTATTAATTTGACTACTCCAGATACCTCATATGAGTGAAATCATATAGTATTTGTCTTTTTGTGATTGCTTATTTCACTCTGCATAATGTCCTCAAGGCTCATTCACGTAGCATGTAGTGTAACTTTTTTCCTTTTTAAGGGCGAATAATATTCAATTGTATGCATATACCCCAGGTTGTTTAATCATTCAACTATTGAAGTATATATGAGTTGCTTTCACTTCTTGGGCACTATGAATAAACCTGCAATGAACATACACAGATACACAAATATCTCCTTAAGAACTTGCTTTCAATTCTTTTAGCTATATACTGAAAAATAGAATTACTATATACCAATCCCATTTTCTAATTTGAGTAGAACTGCCACATTGTTTTCTGTAGGACCCGTACCATTTTATATCCCCATCAATGGTGCACGGGGGTTCCAATGTGTCCACATTCTAAGCAACACTATTTGTTTTTTGATGACAACCATCCCAGGGGGTTATCTCATTGTGATTTTCACTTGCACTTGTAGAGTTTCTAAATTGAAAGTTTTTCCACACCAGAATATTTTGTGGGAAATCACTTTACATTTTCATACCTTGCTTTCTATTTTTCCACCTAGATGCCTTTCATCCTTCACCACATCCATTAAACATAAAATTCAACTTCTGCTGTGAAGCCTTTATCGACTTCTTTACTCCACATTGATTTCTGAATTTCTAAAAATACCTCCCTCATTAAAAACACTAAGTCATGTATTAAAAAAAAGTTTTCCAGCCCTGTGTTATTCCCCAGTTATTCCAAATGTTATCTTCAAGAGCAGAAGACATTTATTTCATATTTATAAACCTCAACAGGTGAAGTACCTTAGTGTGCAAATTCTTGGTGGCTTATTCATTTAGTTTACATGACTTTCTGCATGCAAAATTTTAGATTGTAAATTAAATAGTCTTACAAAAGTAAATACTTATATATGTTTGAATTTATATAAATCATCAGAAGTAAAAGCCATGACCCAAAGAAGCATCTTTTCCCTTTTCTTAGATCATAGAAGTAGTAAAGCGTGCCTTCCACAGTCACGTCACCTCAGTCGCTTATCAGTTGTGCTCCCTGCTAAGAGGACTTGTTTTCTGACATTGCCTTTGCTTTATTCTCTACCTTATTTTTTCCAAGCAACCATATTCACTTCTCCCCTCCAGTTCAATTACCCTTACTCTTTCTCCCTTTGTTCACTATTCTGGCATTTAAATTTTATGACTTATTTTCAAGTAAATATTTTTAAACGTACATTTGGGATAAAAACATACTACATAAATTCAGTGGATAAATACCCACACACAAGTCAACCCTACAAGAAATGTATTCCTTCAAAATTAGGGCAATTCATCTACTATGGGATCTAGCCATAAAATTTGAATCCAAGTAGTAGTTCTCCAATTAAAGAAACTCTAGAGTCTAGTTTTTAGTCCTTCTGAATCATAACTAGTTAGCAAAAAAACTAGCAAGTCCTGGTGTGAATAAGCCTTAACATAAAAACTCCTCACCCAGCCTCAAAAGTTAGAAATTAAGGGAGCAAGGTATTTGGGTGACCAGTTATACACAGTAGCTTTGAAAACCATTTTGGCCTAATTAGTATCAAATGAGTTACTGTAAGGTCAAATTGTAAAAATACATAAACATCTTAAACTTTAAAAGCTCAGCCCAGCTGGAAGTCAATGTGTGTGCGGACACTATGCTGGGGAAAATAGACCTGTCCGTGATGATTATGCAGCTTGTTAGCAAAATTACTGGCCAAACCTTTTTCAATTTCATGTCTGTCTTCAAGATACTCTTCAAACTGGCCTCCTCTGTAAAATCTTTAACGTGTAAAACCTGGCTCCAATAATGACTACTGTATTTCAGCCTCTCATTTCTTTTCTGTTTAATGAATTCAGCATTCAGGCATACAAATTATGCACAAGGTTTCAAGACATTCAAATGTCATGTGGATAAGACACTTCAAAGACATGTGACTAAAGTGACTAAACTATTTCTAATATGTGATAAGATTTTTAGTTAGTCATGGCTTAATTGCACCATGGTTACAAAATAGATGTTCCTAAGTCAAAATTACATTTCACATTCAACACTGGATGTTTAAAGTGTAAATTATGTTTTGCATTTTACAAAGTGGAGTTTAAAGTTCATATTTTCAACAAACAATGTAAGATTCTATGGAAACTGAGTATTGAATTCTAAAACTGGCCTTTTAAGTTCAGGCCTGTTTACTTGTCTGTTTCTCTGCCTTGGAAATATATGAACTTTGAAGGTCAAGACACTATCTAGTTCACTTTTCATCCCATAGTCTTCTCACTTAATCTGTATTTGGAGAATAAATAAACAGGCAAAAAGTAGGCACACAAGTCAGTAATTCTCACAAATGGTTGTGTACTCTCAAGCAATTGTTCTTAACTGTGTATGCTATACTGTTACATAATTTTCTTAAGAATTAAATGCATCCGTGGCAGGAGACTGATTATTTTTATAAGGGATTGGAGGGAACAGAACAGTTTTAGTACAAAAATAAAGTAAAAGATGTCGTCAATCTTTTCTTCCCCACAACTTTCCATTAAAGCTGTTACAAACCCTGGTAGAATTGACTGGTTTCATTTACAGCTTCCTGTTTGGTCCCTCCAGTGTTCCAAAAAAGTTCCATCTGATGTATTGTTAAACCTATCTCATTTTTTAAAAAGACAACTCTTGGTTCCCCACAAATTACACACTCATTCGCCTAAGAAAATGCATGCCAGTTTCTTTCTCAATAAATTGCAGACGTGTAACATCAAGCCAGGTTATTGCAAGAGAACTAAGGCGATGTTAAGCTCAACTCTTCTACAAATGGCACATTGTGATCCCCTGTGGTCTTTCCTTTGGCCTTCCTGAATAGCCATCACTTATGAGCCAGCTCTATGAGTTCAGTAAGAGCCCCACATCATTCAACAAAAAAGTATTGACCACTTACACTTAACATGCTAGACTTCATTCTAGGCATCAAAGATAGTAAGTTTCTTGACCTCATAAAATTGTATTTTAGTGAAGAGGAAGATAAACAATAAAAAACATAAGTAAATGTTATAGCATGTTAGGAGGAGATATGTATGAAGTAACAATAAAAGGTACAAGGTATGAAGCCTTGGGAGTGCTGGATAGTAGCAGAAGGGCTGCAGTATTAAATAGGGTGGCCACGGTGGGTCTCCTGAAGATGCCCTAGGAAGAGGTGAAAAGTGCAGCCCAAAGTGATACGAGGGTAGAGTATACGAACAGAGAGAACTCCAAACAAGTTCAAGGAAGGATAGGAAGCTAATGGGGCTGGAATGGAGTGAGATAAAGAAGCAGGGGTGGAGGACAGGTGGAGAGGAAATGGGTAGCCAGCTTAGAGGGCTTTGCAGACCACTGTTAGGACTTTACCTTTAACTCAAAGTGAAATTGCAAAAAGTTCCTGTGGAAAGAACTTTTGGGACACAGTTTGAGTAAAGAACAATTCATGAATCAGGAAGCACTCGGAAGAAATTTAGACAACTCTGCTCTGCAAAGTGAGGTGCAAGCATTTATAGACAGAAATTGAAGGAAAGTACAAAAATGTTTGATTACAGCTGCACAATTGGCTTATTTGAACATAGGCTGATCAATTGTCAGCCTGTGATTGGCTAAAGCTAAACTGCTTGTGACTGGCTGAGATGTGGCTATTACAAGTATATTCTAAATTAGGTTTCAGTTCACTTGTAAACTAAGTTAGATCGAAGTTCATTACACAGAACTCAAAGTCCAGAGACAGTCTAAAGTCAATGGCCTCCTGCATATTTTATTTAACAATCCTAAGACTTTCCTGAAAGCCTTCCAAGTTCTAAGAGGAAAATGTTTTTGACTTAGTATTCTGTACGTACCTACACAGACTGACAGGTAATAGGAAGATAAGGATTTTCTATTTTGGCAGCTTGGTGATGGGATACCTCCCCCAAATGAAGGCATAAACAAAAGTCAGGGCATGTGATCCAGAAAACAATGACTTTAACCCAACTGACCAGTGAAGCAAAATCACAGGCTGACAGCTAGGCAGGAGGCCGGAAGATGACGTAAAGGTCACATTGAGCTAGAGAGCAGAGGGCTTGTAAAGAAGTCTCTGAGGGGGGTAAGGGGGTAGAGGTCAGACTCGTATCTGTGGGCTTGGGGAACACATGAGTACATAGGAAGCAATTGGTGGATTATAGAAATCCACCAATAGAATTTGTGTGAGTGTGAAGAATCCACTCACACCCTCGTTAGGGTCAAAAACATTAAAACTATTCCAGTAAGAAATTTAATCCTAGACTTAGATTGTACTACTTATCTTTACAATCAGCTATGTTTTTTTATAAAACATAACTTTCACAAAAATGCAAACGCTGTCATTGATTTTCAACTTAACATAAGTATACGCTGACCCAGGTAATGGAAGGGTAGGAATGTGAATGTCCTTATCTACCAAAGTCAAGACAGACTAGTTCAGGCATGGTAAGCTCATATCACTAACGATGTTCAGGAGGGTACGAGAGAGAAGTTGGTTAATGGGACAGTTTTTCAGCTTCAAAGAATTATTGTCATGAACAAAGAGAGCCAGTGGCTTCAGTTTATCGGGAATTTACCGAAATCTGGATTCTTATGTAAAATCATTCAACTGTTAAAAAGTACTTTTAAAGATTTCAAAAGTATTATGAGAATCAGTGTCAGATCCAGCCTGGTGTTTCCAGTCTGTAACACAGCCATAGTCAATGGACAAGAAAATGAGATAAGGTATTAGAAACTACAGAATTAACCAGGGGAGTCACCGAACCAGCAGCTGCAGCTTTAAAATACAGAGGGCCACCTAGTTGAAGTCAGGGCTAGGGGAGTTGTCTTAAATCCATGTTGGTATTGCAAGCATGCTCTATTTTGAAGAGGAGGACTAGGGGAAAATAGAGGAGCTAAAATTCCTTGCCCCTAGCCACTCCTGAGTGCCCACACTTGAAGACCAGTGATAGAACTTATATTGGAAGAAAAGAGGTAAGGAGGAAAAGAAAAGATGTAAGTGTGTTAATCCTCACATATCAGGATTAGAAACCAAATACCAATTTCTAATATATTTTAAAGTACTATAATTATATTTAAATTACTAAACAAAAAGGTTATCTCAATATGCAATGAAACTACTTCAATATCTCTTGCCCCTCAACTCTTCTAGCATCTACACTGAAGATAAACTTTAAGAATGTGAATATACATATGCACAGAGCTTTTCATTGTAGTTTTACAGTTGAAATACTGCAAATAATCTAAATGTTCATAAATAGATCATAAATAGTTTTATAAATTATATACTCAATACAATACTAGGTAACCGTGAAAAAAAATTTTAAGAGAAAGCTCCCTATTAACTGGCAAGGAGAGATTTGTGGGATATATTCTTAGGTGAAAAATTAGAAGTTCAAAAGAATATACAAGATGATAACTTTGTTAATTTTTGTAAAAAGAAACAGGATAGATAAATGAGAAATAAGTAAAATATGGTAGGACGGGGACAGAGGAGAACACTTCTCCGAACACACCTTTTTGTACTCCCGCGTCGGAGACAGAGTCTCAAGCTGTCACCCTGGGTAGAGTGCTGTGGCATCACAGCTCACAGCAACCTCAAACTCTTGTCTCAGCCTCCCAAGTAGCTGGGACTATGCACCCACTACGCAACACCCGCCTAATTTTTGTTGTTGTTGCAGTTATCATTGTTTTAGCTGGCTTGGGCCAGGTTCAAACCCACCAGCCTCAGTGTATGTGGCCAGCACCCTACCTACTGAGGTTTAGGCACCACCCCTTTTGGTACTTTTAAAATCATGTTTATGTTCTACATATTCAAAAAAAGTAAAAAAAAAAAAAAAACAAGACCTCAAAACTAGATGTAAACAAATTCAATTGAAACATAACCAAACTGAATGGAAAAGGATGATTAATCCAAGGAATTTTGAAAAATTGATTCAACTATTTGCATGCAGTCCAGGAAAAATGCAAGTAAATCTTGAACTCTTTAATAGGTTTTTTTATATTGACGTGTATGCAGCAATTCTTAAACTAGTCTCTGTATACTGTCAGACTAAGCAAAGGAGTTAATGTGTTGATGTTGAGAACTAGAATTCTCATTATGGAGGAAGGGAGGTTAAAGAATAGAATGAGTGAAGTCAATAAAATGAGGTCGTATTGAAATAAGGGTATATGTAGGCAGGTAAGTGGATGGGTACTTGGGTGGATGGACAGAGTGAGGTGTTGGAGGTACCTTCTATTGCCTCATTAGAGCTAATTGTGCATTTTTTCCCCTCATCTGCATTTAATGACCTCACATCGGTAGCTTGGAACTAGCCACAGTCAGAATATTTACACCATGGAAATTGGCAAATGCTAAAAATTAGAGCTTTCCACTTCTCCCCTCATGCTAACTATTACACTTTTTCAACTCATCACTGGATGGACGGATAGATTTCCCAGTTCCATCTACTTAATAGTTCCAGAAGTGTTTATACCCTACTAGAAATAAGCACATGTAGTATCCAGATGCTAGTTTCTAATTTTCATTCCCCACTTGGAAAAATGACTAATTTTAGGGCTTTAGCAGGAGAGCTACACAGTGGGGCTACAACATCTTTTTATGACAAAGTAAAGATATGCCGGAAAAAACTACCTTATGTCACAAGGACACATAAGGCAGCGTGAAGGAGTGTCCCCTATCCACTCTACAGAAGGCGACAGAGTGAGACTCTGTCTCAAAAACAATAAAAAAGGAAAGAAAACAGTCAAACCTACACAGACTTAGGAAACTAACTTGATGCTGAATGACCCTTGGAAATTAAGGTGGAAATCAATTCGAACTGAGCTATCATTTGGACACAAGCTATCCAAATCTATGGATACAACAAAAGCAGTGCTAAGGGAAAAGTTTATAGCCTTAAAGGCCTACCTCAAAAAGACAGAAAGCTCACAAATTAATTTAATGTCAAACCTCAAGGAACTAAAAAAAGAACAAACTAAACCCAAAACCAGCAGAAAAAAATAAAGCTTAGAGCAGAACTAAATGAAATAGAACCCCCCAAAAAATACAAAAGATCAATGAAAAAGTTGATTCTTTGAAAAGATAAGCTAAATTGTAGACCACTAACCAGAAATACAAAAAACTCAACGTTACTCAGAAACGATACAGAGACATTACAACTGATATCTCAGAAATACAAAATATCATCCATGAATACTATGAAAACCCCTATACAAAATAGAAAACCTAGAGAAAATGGATAAATTCTTAAAAACACACAACCTCCCAAGCCTGAATGAGAAAGAAATAGAAACAGAATAAACAGTAAGACTCAACCACTAAGTGGTTCCACAGAATAAACTAAAGATGTAACAAGAGCTTAAAAAATATATATTTGTAGTTTCGTATGCAGTAGCCATGGAAACAACCCAAATGTCTATCAGGTGAATAGATAAACAATCGATGGTATATACACATAAAGGAATAATTCTCAATTTACAAAAGTGAAAACTGATACATTCATCAACATGGAAGACTTTCAAAATGATAGTAAAATATACTTTATCATTCCATTACTAATCTAGTGACAGAAAGCAGATCAGTGGTCAGATGGCGAATCAGGAAACCATGGGTAGCTGGTGGGAGAAATTACAAAGGGACTTGAGGAAACATTTGGTGGTGAAGAATATATTCACTATTTTAATGATGCTGTTAGTTTTACAGATACATACATATTTAAAATTAGCCAAATTATACATTATACACTACAGTTTGTGTGGCAATCTTATCTCAAAGCTTTTTTTAAAAGTCAGAATAAGTATTAATTTTGTAAAAGACAGAAAGGCTGAAACATTCTAGAATAAACAATATTAAGGATTGACAAATACAGTTCTAAGATACCCCTCAGATACCAAAATCTGGGGAGATTCTAGTATCTGCACATGACCTACACACATCCTCCCATATGGTTTGGATTATCTCCAGATTATAATACCTAACACAATGTAAATGATATTCTATAAACAATACAGCATAACAGTTGACCTAACGACAAGGGAAAATTCTATATATGTCCAGTCTATATGTAACCATCAATTTTTCCCTGAATATTTCAAATCTACAGTTGGTTGATTCCTTGATTGCGGAACCTGTGGATATTAAGGACGGAGTGTAAATGAAATATGTGATTCTAAACTGGATCTTGCACCAAAGAACAAATCCTTTAGAGGACATTATTGGGACAATTGAGAAAAATTTAAACATGAGCCATAAATTGAACCAAAGTTCAGTTCCTGAATTTGTTATACTGTAATGATATAAAAGAATATTCAACTTGTGCTTATGTTGAAGTATTTAAAAGGGTAAAGGGTCATGTTATATGCAAACCAGTATTCAAAGGGTTTAAAAACTATATACATGAATACATGTGCCTATGTATGCATATAAAGTGAGAAGAAAAATTTTTAAGTTTTGGCCTCTTGAGTTAAATAGGAAAGACGGCAGGTGAAAAGATTATTACTTTTGTTTAGATTTTTAATACTATTTTAAAAATCATGTTTATGTGCTTATTACTTTGGCTTCATTTTTAAATTTAGAGATTCTGGGAGTTAATTTTTTTAGTTTTTTTTTGTTTGTTTGTTTGTTTGTTTTTTTAAGATCACCAAGGCAGGTATTCGTTGTACTTTTCAATCTCCAGAGTCATCTTGGGTTTATATATTTCAGGGTGGTCGAGGCCCCAGATTGTATTTCACTATGGTCCCATACAAATGAGGTAGTCCTCTAGTCAAACAGCAGCCTTGCAGTTCCTCAGCTTTTACAAGAAAATCAGCTCTTTCCCCAGCTCAGTGGACTGAAGCTAAAGCTCCACACTGAGCCAACACAGAATAGCTGCACCCCAGGTGCTGGCCAGGAAACAACCTCAAATTCACTGCCACTCAAAGTTATACAAAAGCTCGATTGAGAGCAATAATAATTATAGACAGTGGCTTGCAGCCTCTACAGTCCATTCTTCCCTCTAAATAGCCTAAAATGTTTTCCTAAATGAAGCCAGACCAGCAGAGACCCACAGCTCTGACCACGTCTTCTGAAATCCCCACCCCTCCTGACTCGCCTTGCACTGAATTTGGCTTTGGTGTTTATTATACATTATGACATGGTGAGGGATGTTGTAAGAAACACCCCCATGAAAATTTGTCAGGCTTATTGGAAATAGTGTCCACTTCATCACATAGTGACTTCATTGTACAAATTTACAAGAAAAATTTCTTCCTGGTCTCCAAACCAGAAATAATCATGCTACTCTTGAGCAACCAGCTTGTTTATCTTCTAGACACGGTGAATCACGTAACTGTCATTTTTCCTTCTTGATTTTTGTCAAAAATCTTAGAACCATAGGGCCTTACACGTTCCACTTTCTATATTAATCCTATTTCCAGTTTCATTGTTGAGTCGGTAAAGCATCATAGAACAGAGGGCTTGGGTTTGCATTCCAGAGCTCTGCCACCTCCCTTTTGTATAATCTTAATTAGTTAATTAATTACCTCAGCTGCAAAATGGAGATAATACATATTAAGTATTCCCTACCTGAAAAGCTTAGAACCAGAAGTGTTTCAGATTTTCAAATATGTAAGAAGGTAACTTGGGGATAAAATGAAAGTCTAAACACAAAACTCATTTGCTTCATATATACCTTATCCATATAGCCTGAAAGCAATTGTATACATTTTTAATATGATACACGAAGTAGTTTGTGCTATGTATTTATGTGTGAAATTTTCCACTTGTGGGATCATGTCAGTGCTCAAAACATTTCAGATTCCGTAGCTTTTCAGATTTCTAGATTAAGGATGTTCAACCAGAAGAGCTATTCTCATGACACTTGTCAAGATTAGATGAATTTGTACACACGAAGCACTTAAAACAGCGCCTGCCAGGTAGCAAACTGTTTAGAGCTCATGCTTATCTCACCTTTTCTCTCCTTTGTACTGATTTCTTCTTCCACCAATTCTTACTGTAATTTTTTTCTTATTATGACCATACAATAAGCCACTTTAAATGCTTCCTAGAACAAGACTAGGTGGAAACAAAGGCAAATGAATGCAATGCCAAATTGTGTACAGTAATTGAGAATTAGAAGCAACCAAACAAAAAGTATTAATTTTTATAAAAATATGCATACACAATAACCACAACATGGGTTATCATCTAGATAAATGTTAATCTGGTACCTGCATCTTTCAGAAACTAGAAGTCTGATCATGACTTAATTTATTCCCAATTACAATTTGTCCTGATTGGCTCTGAAAGAGAAGCCCTTTATGCAAATTTACAAGATTTCTATAACTTTCAAAGATTGCCATTGGGAGACCACCTGAAATTCTGCATTAACAGACAAGCTTAGCTCCCCACAAAGACATTTCTCTGCTTTACCTTTGCTTAGATGAGGACCTGGGCTGCTAAAGTAACATCCCTTTGATTACTTGCCTAACAAGGTAATGCTCCTTTCTCTCATGTGTATGAAAAACATTTATTCAGATAAAATAAAAGTCATATACCAAAGATTTCAAACATCCTTTTCTGTTTTACAGGCACTGAAAAATTTTATTCCTGATATTGAATATACCTCAGTTAAAATAAAACTTTGTGTTTTGCTTCTCTGCAATTCAAGCAGCACCACTGGTGTACATATCCAGTTCTCTCCTAGTGAAAGCTGTTGGAAGGTCTGGTCTTGGTCGTAAGCCAGAGTTCATCAAAAGAATCCCTTTATGTGTAAAAATATTTTCTCCAAATGCTAATTTCTATGAATTAGAGTTTTATTGGGGGGGGGGTGTGTGTGTAAATCACACCAAGTGTTGTTCTTTTATAATGGAAGTAACCCCAGAAGATGTTCTATATTAAGCCTTCTCTACTTCCTTGAGATAACTATTAAAATTGACTTTTAAGAATCCAATAAAGAAAAATGTAGTCAACATATTTATTCAGCACTGACTATGGGCTCAACAGGCGTTGGAGTTACACTACAGTGTTCAGTCATGGAACTCCCTAATGAAGAGAGACCAGGAGGAACCAAGTGCCAGGGGATTGAGGGGTTCATAACGCTTGGGGGAAAGGTGGTGGCAGAGGCAGGGGTGGAGATGGAGGGACACTGCTTCAACAGGGAGGTCAGGGAACTTCACTGACAGAAAAAAAAAGATCACAGGAGGCCTGTGGTGAAAGAATGGGTTACACCAAGGTAAGGAAGGAAAACCACCCAGAAATGGCAAGTAGGAGTCCTGGGGTGAATTTTCTGGTTGCCAAGCAGGAGCCACATTCTGAGCCTTAACCATGGCTCTGTCTGCTCCTGGTTCTGCTTGGCCTCCTCTCTCAGATGAGGGTCATAACACTCGCCCTGTCTGTGCTTTGGAGCTGCTGACATCTGAGTTCACATTTAGAGAATATTTTGAGCTCTACAGACAGGAAACATTGGGAAAGCGCAAAGGTACAATTATGTTGTTTTCCCCATATTTTTCTCCTGTCTTTCAGTCTGGCTGTTATTAAAAACAAACAGAGCTGGTAGCCTATTCCTCCCCCTCTGCAAGCCACCTCATCTGTCAGTTTAAGCACATCTTATCCATCAAGAGCAGTTCAAAGATAATCCTCTACATGCAGAGTGGAGGTCAACATCAAACTAGAAAGAAGATGTTCTATTGTCAAGGCAAACTACATCACCTCAGTCATTGCTGGACTTGGTGCATGAAGGTGACCCCACCCTTACAGCACATAGTCTCAGGTGACCAAGGAACCCAGGACATCATGGAGCCCTGCAGGCAGGAAGGATTTGTGTAGACAAAAGCTCTGGCAGCAGCTTACTAGTTTAATGTTTTGACTGTTCTAGAGAGGTGGATAGAATCCCACTGATCCTTATAACTTACTTTTCTTAGGTCTGCACAATTCAGTTAGCCTCTTTTCATAGCCCTCATTTTATTCTAACTTCCTTCCATTTTATTTTAGCTATTAACAAAATAGAACACAGGCTAAGGGAAGAAAAAATTAGGAAAATTTGAATCAAGTACTGAAATTAATTGGGAACAGCAAAAGTTTGGGGAAATGGGAGAGGATTAAAGATGGCAGCTGAGTAACAGCTTCCCTCTAACTGGGCTCGGCGAGTCTGGGGAAACAAGACTCCAGACATCTCTGGCTGGTGGGATCTGCCTATGATCATCCCTTTGAGGATACAGGGAGCCAGCAAGGGACTTCTGGACCCCAGGAGGAAGACAAAAACAGTGGAAAACTGGCAAGTGGCTGCGTGTGTTCGAT
>CAUYPK010120535.1:0-23269 GCA_963574355.1 Loris lydekkerianus
TCCTTCTCCTTCTCCTTCTCCTTCTCCTTCTCCTTCTCCTTCTCCTTCTCCTTCTCCTTTTTCTTCTTCTTCATATCACACAGAGACAACTCATATATTTTTTCTAGTTAATTGTTGATTGTGCTTGCAAGTGCAAACATAGTTCCTTTGCTCATTAAGAATCAATATAATGGAATAATTAATAGAGCCTCCTCAACCAGGTGACCTAAATGTGAATCTGGACAATGTCACCAACCAACTTCAAATTGTTTGGCCTTGCTTTGCTTAGGATTACTTGTGTACAAAGAAAGAATGACACTGCAGCCCCCTCAGTGGTCAACTTATAGAGTTATACCATTATCTACAACAAAGGTTCTACTATTATCTATGTATCTACTATTATTCAATTACATAAGTTTCATGTGTGTGTGTGTGTGTAATGATTAAAATAATAAATATAAAGAGAGGAAAGAATGGAAAAGATGGAGTAAGAGAGGTTCCTGATTTCAAGGATATTTTAAAGTAGTGTACCCAGAAAAAGGTACAAGTTTATGAGAGAGATATTCAAAACCAACTTTAACTTTTCAGAAAAAATACGAGACACTCCTAACTATGTGTAAGTATCTCCTAGAGTAACATTTGAGTTAGATCATGGATTAGGGCACTGTGGGAGAAAAAAATGTGAAGAAAATCTTAGAAATTTACAATGTTCAGTTTGACAAGCAAATACAGGTAGAGATGGGAGAAGTACAAGTTATTACTGATAGCACAGTTTGAGGTTCCACACAGACTTATGAATGTCAAGCTGTGGAATTTGACTTTATTTTAGGATACAGTAGCTATAGGAGCATTATTAATAAAAGTGACAGGACCAGGATTATTAATCTGGCCACAAGCATAGGTTGGACTAAAGGGTAAAAATAAAAAAAAAAAAAAATTGGAAGTGGGAAAATCAGGCAGGTGACTTTTTAAAAAATTATTAAAAAGTAATAAACTCATGAATTTAGTGCCAATGGGAATCAAAGAAAGGTTACTTTTTGAAGAACCTTCTTGTACTTCTTTGATTTCAACCTGAAGGAGATATTATCAAGAATAAAGTAACAATTCTTTTTATAAATGATTTAGACATTTTTCTCATTATGTAGAATTATTCTAAAATAGGGAAAGATTAAGTAAAAACAGTGAAAGGTATATATTTAAAAGCACTGATTTTATTATTCTTCCTTACCAGTAATTTATTTGACAAGGTACATGAAAGAAAATTTAGAAATTTCAGATATATTAGAAAAACAAATGTACTATTACATGCACACCTAGAGTAGACAGTGAACAAACTGACATCGATCACCTTTATTTGCTTGTAACATACATTCAAAGTGTCCAAGCATATTGGTTTCTTTGCTTTAAATGCTTTTTAATAATAATGTTACTTAAGTTGCTATATCTGCTATGTTCTGACAGTAAATAGTGCTGTCTACCTAGTAAAATTAGCGACATTAGAAGGTTTAGCAGATATTTTAGGGCACAGACACAAACCTCATCATGAATGAATTCGGGAATGGATTTTAACATTAATTTGACATTTTGCTCTCTTATTTTTTTTCTTCCTGCTCTATCTTGTAATTAAAGGGATAGAGTGCAATGGTTTGAATATGGAGAGGCTTTTAAAATATGACACTTTGGGTAAGGCCATCGTGTAGATTATGTGATTCACAGACACTCTTTCTTGTATGTCAGCCTTAGAAAATTTGTAATAAAAAAGCCTCAGGAAAGAGTTCTTGGGCTGATATATCTTGAAATAGATAGTATCCATAAAATTGTCATTACATTAGACTTTGGAGTGTCCAGAGCAATAATTAAACATAGCACTTTGAATTTTAGTGACCATTGATAGATTCTTCCAACATCTCACAGAATAAGAAATCTAAACTCTGGTGTTTTTCTGAGACAGAAAAAATGTCTTTAAAGTGTGACAGACTTTCCCAATACATTATTAATCATGGTTCTACAACATCTATGGATACCCGGAATTTATCTTTACCTAGCCAAATAATGGAAAAATAAAACACATCCATGCCTTTAATTATTAAACGAAAGATGAAGCAAGAAGAATATGAGATTTCATATTAGAAAATCAGGATTCAATTCAGATTCTGCCATTTACTAGTTAGGTTATCTCAGAGGGTGTCCTAATATCTCTGAATCTTATTTTACACAAGTATAAAAATTTCATAGAATTTCATGAGAATTAAATAAGCACATAGCCTCACTTATTCCTTCTAAGACAGAGGATTCGAACATTTAAAGCTTAGAAATAATTGATTACATTCATTTAGTATTTTAGGTTATTCATAATCTTGATGAATTTACTAAATATTGCATATTTTGCTGATTTTTAAAATATTCATTGAGTTTCTTTCTGTTATAGACTTTTAAGGCATTAATAAAACAGTGAATAAAATAAATCATCAAGTTTTGTTTTGATAATGTGGTAATGTTTTATAAGAAAGTTTGAGCAAGTTAAGAGGAGAGGGATGCCATAAACTGAAGATAGATATTATTTTAGATAAAGTTGTTAAGAAAAGAAACTCAGATTAAAAAAAAAAACAAAACAAAACATTGAGCAAAGACCAAAATGAAACAAGCATTGTAGATACAAGTTCTGACAATTAAGTTCACAAAATTGCTACATTGGCAGCTCTATACAGAAAACTTGATAAGTTTTCACAGCTATGTTTGTGTCTGTGTGGGGTGGTGTCTTGCTGAGTGGTGGTCATTAATGTTGTTGTATGTTTTTGTGTGCCATCATAAGAATGTCAGAACTTAAATTAGAGCAAAGAAAACATTAAATTTCTTTCTTTTTAAACTTAGAAAGAGTGGAAGTAAAATCTGGCAAGTGTTAGTCTAAGTTTATCGGGATAATGCCATGAAGAAAATGGAAGTATTCAAATAGATTAAACATTTTACCAAGGCAAGAGAAAGTGTTCACTGATGAAGAGAGGTTAGGGCAGCCAGTAACAAGCAGAAGTGACAAAAACCTTGCAAAAATTCATCAGATTGTGCACCAAAATCATCGGAGGGAACTAGAAACCATTCTTCTAAGGGAAACATCATAAGAATACAGAAACAAGCACATGTACTCAATAGCAAATTGGAAGTAACAGATCAACACTTAGGTGTTTATGTAGATGTAAATCTCAATGAAAATAAAGCTGTGGGGGAAGGCAGAAGGAGGATACAGGTAAATTTACATGGATGGGGTACAGTGCACACTATCTGGGTGAAGGACACAAGTGTATAACTTTGACTCAATCTGTCCAAAAACAAAGTATGCCAACAAAATATGTATACCCCCTAATATTCTAAAATTAAAAAAAAAAAGAAAACAAATCATCAACTGCCAATAAGCAGCATAGAAGACGAAGTAAACATCAATAGAGAAAAGTCAGCAAAATCTTAACTGAAAATCTTGGCCAATAACTCATGCCTCTTACATCAAGACAATGCACCAGCTCACATACCACTATCTATGAGGGACTTTCTAGCCAGTAAACAACTGTATTGGAATACCCTCCCTACTCACCTGATCTGGCCCCCAATAAGCATTTTCTTTACCCAAAGATGAAGGAAATATTGAAAAGAAGATATTTTGATGACATTAAGGACATTCGTAATATGATGACAGCTTTGATGGCCATTCCAGAAAAAGAGTTCCAAAATTGCTTTGAATGGCGGACTAGGGGCTGGTGTTAGTGGATAGTTTCCCAAGGGTAGTACTTTGAAGGTGACCATAGCAATATCAGGTAGCTAGCTAGCTATAGGCAGGGCATATAATGGAGATGGTTAGGCTCTTTTGGATTGGTTGGGTGAGGCTGACCTGGGATAGGTATTATGGGAATGAGGCTGATTAAGACCTTGCAGGTAGATTGTTTTCAAGATCTTACAGGTGGGTGGTTTTGAAAACAGAGTTAATTAAGACCTTGGAAAACTGCCAAGAAGCAGCTGATATTCCCCAAAGTCATGCATACGACCCTGAACTGCGCTTTCCAGGGAGCCTACAGTCACTAGGACAGGGCCCAGCTTGCTGTTTAGGTCATTAATAAACTTTCTTTCTTGGTAAACTTTACTTGCTGTTTTCAATTATTTTAGCAACTACCTCAAGCCACTGCAATGCTCTAATAGTGATATTCAGCAATGAGACATGCATTTATTTTTTACAGGATGAGTTTGCAAACGTAATTGTCAGACCTCATATTGGAGCTCATTCCCCAACAAAGGAAATAAACTTAAAAATGAGCCTCAGGTGGAAAATGCTCTAGCATATTTAACCCTTATAATTCTATTAGGTACAATATTATTTCTCCAAACAAATCTTAAAGATGCTTATTAAAAAGCAACTATATGAAAGTAAAAAGACCTTAAGTCGTGTAATCACATTGAATAAACCTTAGGTATAGGGCTAAAACGCAGGATGAAAAGCTAATACACACAAGAAATATTTAAGTTGAATGGATAAACTTCATTACAGTACATATAAAAATTTAAATTCTGGGGCAGCACCTGTGACTCACTGGATAGGATGCCCCATGTACCGACGGTGATAGGCTCGAACGTGGCCCCAGCCAGCTAAAACAGCAGTGGCAACTGCAACAAAAATACCCAGGCATTGTGAGGGGGCCACCTGTAATCCCAGCAATTTGAGAGGCTGAGGCAAGAGAATTGCCCTAGCCCAAGAGCTGGAGGTTGCTGTGAGCTGTGATGCCATTGCACTCTACTGAGGGCAAAAAAGTGAGACTCTGTCTCAAAAAAAAAAAAAATAATAATAATAATAATAAATTCTGGAGCACTAAAGAACCATAAAGATCATATTAAGGAAGTTATTAAACATAATTGCAATTACTTCATTATGATTTATGCATATTTAGAGTTAATTTTTTTTTATTTTGTCAACTTTTCATATATCATTTTCCTCAGTAATATCTAGTAGGTCTACCTTTTGTTTTGTGCTTTGCATGTTTACTTTTAATTTTGATTATTGTTGTTTTTGTTTTAAGTGGTGGAGATATAATGACATACATGATGAAATCTGAGAAAAATATATATGCATTTATAAAATTCATTAAACAGACAAAAAGCAACACCAAAAGCTATGATATAAATCTTTATTTGTGTAAAAATGTCTGTTTTATAAATGGATGATATTTCTGATCAAATGTGCTTTAATTTATGGATTTTAATGTGCTGTACCTAATACACTAGAATTAGGCTTTACTCATTAATACATAGCTTTGTACCTAATATCCTTTTCTCTCTTTTATTTACCTATATTTTTACTTTCATATATAATAAGATTTTTATCTTATTTTGAAAACAAATGAATCACATCATTTCATTCTACAGAAATGAGGCTGATGGAAGTAAAGCTTGCATTTTTTGTGTTTACAACATTAATATAGCATTCACTGTACCTTCCAAATTCTGTTTTATGATAGATACCATAATATATCCCAGGGAGAGGTAGTAAATTTTGGAAAGAAAACTGTTTTTAAAGTCAGGAACTTGAGTGTCATTTTTATTTTGCTTCTACTAAGCATGAGTTAATCATAACTTTCTGGAATTCAGTTTTAGTACCTTGGATATGAGGTATTTGGCTGTATGAGTTTCTAGAACTAAACATTTATGATTCTTTAATGTTTAAATGCAATCATATTAAGTGCTATATGGAATTCTGTTGTTTTAACCATTACTTCTTTCAAATACTTTCAGAAACCCAAATAAAATGTTGAACATAACTTACATTCTGACATTCTTAATTTCACATCCAGCGTGAACTATCATAAAGTGTGAATATTTAAACTTCTGTAACTCATCCATTCACAAATGAGTAGATGCCTTACCTCCATATTTCATGACTTATTTTATTAGTTTGTATTATTTTACTTCTAGTTATTATATTTTTCTATGCATTAAATTTTCCTTTAGATTACAAACTCCATGAGGATAATGAATATATCTTTTTGTGATATCTTGTGATCTTTAGAACATCATGCAAAACAAGTCATTATAAAGAAATGCATCGACAGATGCTTTCTTAAGCAAGGACAATTAATAAGAGGAATGATTCTTACAGTGATTTATTATTTTCATGAAGAAAAAGAGCCATATACAGCACTCCAACCACAAAATCTAGTGATAGATTTCCTTAGACATCTTATATTCAAACTCAATTTGTGTACTATTAAATTAAGGAGAAATAAGTTAGGTAATACCTTGTCATGTAAATGCCTGATCTCACCATTATTTCCATAGCAACTTGATTTAATGTGAAATCATTGTAGAATAAAACTGGATTAAATCAAATAAAAATGGGATAAGAGAAAAAATGGACTCTGCAAAATTACTATTCTGCCAATCTTTCACATTTTTTCCAGAGTGAAAGAAATACTTCAAAGGAGATATGGTATAAAGAGTACATGGCCTTTGCCAGTGTGCAATTACATTGACTCATTTATTTAACCGTTTCTTTTTCTGATACATTTCATTTAGACTCTGGGATGTGATTAAACAAAGTTCCTTGTTTACTGATACACATTTTTTGTCATAAAAATTCTTTCCTAGAAACAGAAGGCTGAGTTTATATGAATCTTAACATGTTTTAAAGTTTAATAAGCAAATTTGTAAGCATTATTAAAGCAAAGAAGTAAGGCTGTTCAATTTTTATTGCCTATAATGGTTTATAGTTGAAATTCCTTTTAAATATAATTGCTCCCCAGATTGCCATTTTGGCTTAATTTTTGGAATACTTTCAGATAAACTTTTGACCACTTTTTCTTATGAAAAAAAAACACCCACTAGTAATTCATTCACACCACCAACCACATAAAACTCAATGTTAACAACATAACCAAAAAGTCTAAACCCATTTTATATGAGTGGGGGGAATTTTTTATGTAGATTACTGCTAGGAGACTCTAAACCAGATCTCATCTCATGACTTAGGCAGGTACCCCAAATCTGAAATCAATTCTAATCTCAGTATTTATGACTGATTCGTTCTGTGTGGTTTAAGCGTGTATAAATTATCCATTTTTGGAACTAGTTGTATGTCTAAACTACTCAAACACACAGATGTTTTATATGTTTGTTGATCTTTTTTGGTTTGAAGAATTGTTTGTCAATTTCTAACTTGATAGTCTATGGTTTCATTTGTGTTTATGTCCTGTTCTTTTCTAAGTTATTTTAAACTCCTACCTCTTTTTTTTTCTCTTTTTCTCATACACTTTATTAATTGTAAAGTGTATGAGACTGAGTTATAGGTTTCATGTGAAAGCCATAAATTAGTTCCATAGTAGGGCTGAGTACATTGGATACTTTTTCTTCCATTTTTGACATACTTTACTAAGAAGAATATGTTCCAGCTCCACGTGATGAAAATGTGTCAAACGGTTTATAAAATCAGTGTATGGTGCCCCATGATTGTATTAATGTCACAGCTATGATTTAATAAAAAAAAAGGTAAATAAAATAAAAATAATAAAAAAGAGTATGAGACAATGAACTAAGGATAGAATGAAAAAATTCAAAGGTGTAGGGTGGCACCTGTGGCTCAGTGAATAGGACACAGGCCCCATATACCGGGGATGGAGGGTTCAAACCTGGCCCCAGCAGAACTGAAACAAAAAAATAGCCAGACGTTGTGGTGGGCACTTGTAGTCCCAGCTATTCAGGAGGCTGAAGCAAGAGAATTGCCTAAGCCCAAGAGCTGGAGGTTGCTGTGAGCCGTGTGACGTCATGGCACTCTACCAATGTGACAAAGTGAGACTCTGTCTCTAAAAAAAAAAAAAAAAGGTGTAGAACATGTTATTTCCTAAATGACAGTTGAATTCTTTTGAAAATACATTAATTCATTCCATTAAAATTTAAGCCTAATAATCATCCCTATAATATGGCTTCTCTGTTTTTTTAAAGTCTTCTTCATCCAAATGGTGACACAAATTATTTTTTACAGGGTAATTGTAAGGATTAGATAATTCTAAAATACCACTTAATAAATAATAAGTACTACCAGATGTTAGATTTTTATAATTATCATTACTATTATTATTGTCATTGTTATATAGTAGACTAATTATATGAGAAAAGTGATTTCAGAGATTTTGGGGTAATGATTCAAGTAAATTTATGGTTGACAAAAAAATAAATGACTGCATTTTCCTATGGTTAATAACATAAACACATACCAGTTTTAGGTGAAGCTTTTCTTTCCCATTTTAACAAAAGCCTTTTAACTTTCATAAAATAATTTCTTACTCAAAAATTTCCTTGACATTCATTTTATTTTATCTGTATAGGGAGTTATGTGGGTTGAGTAAATAATCATCCCTCGTCGTTCCCAGTGGTTCTCAACCTTCCTACGACCTCCTAATGCTGTGACTCTTTAATACAGTTCCTCATGTTGCGGTGACCCCCAACCATAAAATTATTTTCATTGCTACTTCATAATGGTAGTGTTGCTACTGTTATGAATCGTAATGTAAGTATATGATATGCAGGATGTATTTTCATTGTTACAAAGGGGTAGCGACCCACAGATTGAGAACACTGCATAACCTTATCCTTCTCACGCATGGAGTGGAACAATTCCTGTGAGCTCAGGTTTCTAAACAAATAAATGGCATCGCCATACTCCCTATTCTGGTGTTATTTCCTCCTATTCTGGTGTTATTCTCTATCCTGCTAAATGAAGCTTACTTTTTTCACTTTTGGGGATATTTCTACTATCACTGCCAGCATCTTAACTTTTCCATAATTTTATAACTAGATTACTATCATGATTAAATGTTTAGGTAAACACTCTTCAGTCCTTCCTGAAAATAGCTGTCCCTGCAATCTTCATTTTTTATTCATGTATTTTTTCTACTTAATAGTGACAATGGGGATTATAACAAGGTTCAGAATATCTACTTCTTATTGACAGTTCTAAGTTGTTTATATATATGAATTCAATTATAATTGCAGTAAGTCCTCTAAGGAAATATTATAATCATTTTCATTTATAGGAAACTGAGTAACAGAGTAACTTAAGTATCCTATTACAAAAGAAGAGCAAAGTTGCACAAAAACAGCTCTAAATTCAGTCACTAAAAGTCAAGGGTCACATGATTCCCGAAGGCTGAATATGGCCCAAACCAATGTTTCAATACCAAGGACTGATGGTCACTCTGTCTAGCATATATTTTGTAGCACTCCTTTTAATATCTTGAAATATTAATATTTATCTTTTGGAATAACCTGGATAGAACTGGAGAATGTTCTTTGTAGTGAAGTATTGCAAGGAAGGAAAAACACCACATGTTCTGCATATTAAATAGAAACAAGTTGAGTAATAATCATGTGCACCTATGGAAGAAAACCTAAACAAAAACCAAGTAAGGGAAGGATGAGGAAAGGTAGGCGAAAGTCACACCTAATGGGTATAATATTCATATTCTGGGTGAAATCACAAATGTTTTGAGATACACAAAAATCAAGAAACATAAAATCCACGCAGGCAGAAACAAATTAGGCCTTCTCAGCAACAAAGATCAGCCAAGCAATTTGAAACTTGTATGCGTGAATCAAAAAGGACACTGTTGAATGTGTTTCTTGCAAGTGAAATAATGAACCATAACACAGTCTGTTTATGGTTCACAAAACTTGCATAGTGACCCATCGACAACATTGACTTAAAATATACATATGAAAATTATGTAACCAAAATACACCATCTCTATCTATAATACTCTGAAATAAAGCATAAATAATTTTTAAAATCCAGTTGGACAATGAAAAACACTTAAACAAATGTTTAAAAGTTCATAATAAATATTAGGAAATTTTAAATGCTTATGCTCAAATTCATGAAAAGATTTGAATAATTATTATTCTTACCTTTATATTTAGAATCAACTTGAATCAATCAGGTGTATTTTATTGCAAGCTAATACAGGCATGTTCTAATGAAGACAGTGATTTTTTAAAATTATGAACAACTTGGTAAAATTCTGAAGGAAATAAAGTAAAATTCCTGTAGTTATTTATACAATAATTGCATTGATGAAACATTTAGCGTATATAACTGAATGAAAAAAGCACTTTTGTTTACATAAAAATTTGGTTAGGTTCTATGCTCTGATAATTTTTATACACACATTGTTCAATTCACAAATGACAGGTTGAATATTCAGGAGTTACAGAGGTATACAATAACGTTGGGTGGGGGGGTATATTGAACCATGCATTTTAGAAAATCTAGCATTCTTGGTCCCATTAATAAAATGTCAGCTGCACTCCCCTAGTTAGTCCCAGAAATTTTTAGGATGTCAGGTCTAAAGCATGATACCATACATGCTGAGAGTATCCAAATTAGGTAACTTCTGAAAATATAGCAACTTCATATTATGTACATTTTATAAGACAAATATGTAGTTTTTATTCTAAATTTAGAAAATATATGAATAATGGACATCCACACTCTGAAGACAATAATGTATCCTTTTATATAGTCTTGGGTTACTAGAAGCTAAATTCTTATATCTTTAAAAGCAGAACAGTGACTCAAGTTAGAAAAAGTGATCAAGAATTATTGCACACTTATTTGAAGCTATGTTTTCAAATGCTAACATTGAGCACTGCTGATTTAAAATGTTTTCTGATCTTTTTACTTTCTATCTTCACCTTTGTTTATAAAGTGTAATATAAGATAATGCATGTGACTAATTTTCTGTTAATTTGGTAGAATGTTATAGTAATAATAACAATATTAATTTTACAATTAGCACCTGAATTGTTGTCATGGGACTATATTGTTATTGTTTATGAAAATAATTTGTTGAATTGTATAGATTACATAGATGTATATCTCACCTAATGAGAAGGATTCAGCAAAAGACATTGAAATTAAAAAAGAGAAAATGTTACACAAAATAATTACCAGTGCTATGGTTAATTTTATTTGTCAAGGTCATTGGATTAAGGGATAATCAGCTAGTAAACCATTATTTCTGAGTATGACTGCGAGGATGTTTTAAGAAGAGATTGCCTTTGAATCATGGGACTGAGTAAAATGATTTGGCCATATCTAACACGAGTAGGCACAATCTAAGTGGCTGAGGGTCTGGACACAACACCAAATGGCAGAAGAAAGATTTCACTTTCTCTTCTGGAGCCTAGAAACCCATCCTTTCCTGCCCTTAGAAATCAGAACTCCAGGTTCTCCAGGCTTTCCACTCTGGGACTTGCACCAGCATGTCCACAGGCTTTCAGGCCTTCAGACTCCAGCTATTAGTTACACCATCAGCTCACCTACTAGTTCTCAGGCCTTTGACTAATTCATGAAACAGCTTCTGTACAAGTGGCCTACTTTGGGACCTCTTGGCCTCCTGTAATAATATGAGCCAAGTCTCCAAATAAATCCTTTCTTATATGTAGAGGTTTTTTTATTGATTCTGTCTTTCTGGAGAACCCTGCCTGACTCAAATACACACAGAAATTCAGTGGAAGAGTAATGGGGATAGCATGGTAGGGAATGACCAAAGCAGATAAGAAAACTTGCTTTCCTATAAACATTGCAAAAGGGGATGAAGCGAATTATAGCCTAAATTCCATAGGGCTAGGTGACTTTAGAGATGTTTCTGTATTAAATTTATAATTTTACATACTTTTATAATGTAACTATATGGACTTTGAAAACAATGAATGAGATCTGTGGATATCTTTTACTTGATTTCACGCTACCCTTATGTTTCATTAAATATAATTGAGAATTAAAATTATTTTACAATGCAAGTGCATATATTTCTACATATGTTTATATATACATTTGTGTAATTATAAATATAGAAATAATACTTCTATATTTGGCACATTAAAATGTATAAATAATATAATGTTGACTAAGAGGTAATGATTTTATTTACTCATAGGACTCTAATTTATAACTGGAAGACACATAGGGCTCCAAAATGTTGGTGTGAAGAGTGCCACTATAATAGCTAATAGCAGAGTGTTGTCACAGTTTGAGCACATGGTTCCTATTGTGTTTAGATCAGTAAGGTGGAAAACATCCTGTTGTGCCCTACTGAACTTAACTGAATAAACATTACAGGTCTTCAAAGTCACATTATGTTAAAGAAGAGCGATTTTTCCTTAGTCTGCAGTAAATGCTAAAATATGGTACCAGGCCACTGTATTAATATTTCTTTAGTGAGGCGATTTTGAGATTATTTTTAGTACATATCCATAATGCAGTCCTAAATTTTATTTGCATTGTTTTTTTCTAAAATTAAATACTAATAGGAACATTTTCAACCACACAGAGTAACAACTTGATAAAGAAATGTTTATAAACTAAATCATTGTTTTTAAACACAACCTAGATATTTTCACTTTGAGAAATAGTAGTTGAAGTGCTTTAAAATAACATTCTTCATATTTTTCAGATATTCATATAAAATGTTAATCAAGGAAGACATTTCTCCTTATCATTCTTTCTTTTCTTTTCTTTCTTTTCTTTTTCTTTTTTTTTCTGGCATAGTGGTGATTCAGATTCCCTCTCTAAAATCCCATATGAGGTTATGTCTATCTCTGGTCTAAACGGCTCTCAACCTCATTTCTTCCCAGCACATACAAAGGGTAAATACCACTGATTTAGGATCTGAGGTTTGGGGGTAAGGAACTGATTATCAGGACTAAGGAGAGCATGATTCTTGGTTTTGAAACTCTCCTTCCATCCCCACCAACATATGCTTTATATATATTTAATAAGAATTATCTATTCTAAATAATTGATTAATTAATTATTCTTGATCCAGGCATAATTTTTTCAAAATATTGTCATTTTATGAATGTTTTACAATATATTATGATATTTGTGTCATGGTACTTTAATATCAAATAATGTATTACATTTTAGTGTTTCTTTTTAAGGAGTATAATAATTTAACATCAGTTATTTCAACTATATTCTAATTTTAAATGTACTCAGTTATTGTAGCCATTCATCGCATCCTGTGACTTCTCCATTCTCTTTTCTTAAATTTAGTAAACATTTCCAAAACACAGAAGGCTAAAATTTTAATGTAACAAATAACCTTTTTGTATATTCTACCATTGTTATTATTTTTCCATCTTTGTTTTACCTCTCTCAGCAAAATTTCATTTTGTACAACCATTTGAATGTATGTGGCATATATCAAGATGATTCACCCTTAAATTAATACATATCTCTTAATAACTTCAATACTGTTAGCACATATAAGAAAATCAAATGTTCAGCAATATCTAAATTATAGTCCATATTCAAACTGCCTCAATGTTTCTAATATAATATTTTATAAATTTCTAACTTTTTTGAACCAGGACGGATTTAAGTTTCCAACTAAACTTGATTTTTAATGTCTCTTAAATCTCTTTTATTCCAAAATGTCTTTACACCTTTTTATTAATATTTAAACTGATTTTTGAAGAGTCATGGTCAGGTATTTTGTAGATTAGTGCTCCTAAATTACAGTGTGTGCACCACAAATTATCTAAGAATCTTCTAAAAAACAGATTCCGATTCAGTTAGTCCAGCTTAGGGTCTGACATAGTGTAATTCTGGGAAGTTTCCAGATGAGGCTATACGTCTGAGGACTACACTTAAAGTTGTAGAAGGTTTTGCATTCTGAAATTCCTTCTCCATTTCTGTTCCTCCTCATAGGTCTTTTTATTTTATTAGGGTCTCTCTCTTCAGTATTACTGTCAACTAGAAAATAGACATATAGTTGATTGAATTCATGTTAAATATTCTTGGCCATAAACCTTAGTAGATAATACTGTGTACATTGTATTGCATCATTGAAGGAAACACGTTCTGTCAGTCTACTCCAGAATCATGGGAGGACCTGAACTAGAGGTACTCTGATAGCTTCATCATGCTCTGGGTAAGCAACCCCAGCCAGAACTGCAAAGATCTGGGTGGCCTAGTCTGGCGTCACACTGCAGGGAAACTTTTTCCCTGTGCTCCAGGATTGGAAAGAGAAATAATGACTGTGGGAAGAAGGGGATCATTTTCTTGGGGATAACTGTCCTGGTAGTAATGTCCTTGTAGTAACGACCTCGTTCATGTCCCATCAGCTCAGGAGTGTCTGTGATTCTCTTTCCTAGAGACAACCTGATCTCTATTTTACTTTTGGTGCTGTGGAAACTTAACGCATACTTTTCTAAAGAATTTAAAAATGCAGCCACTTTTTGTACCTCTGATGATTATTTTATGCCATCGATATGTTCTGTAATTATACTTTTAACTCCTTTTGAATATCGCTGCCACAAATGCTTCTAAATTTTTCTGACTTTATCAACCAAGTTCCTCTCCAAGGTTTCACGGGTCTGTTTGAGATGCTCATTCTTAATCTTGCACGTCTTGCAAACCAGCTGAGTCCCTACCCATGACTCTCTTCTTTCCTCTTCTCAAATAATCAGACCCTGATGATAGTTGAGTTCCAAGATTTCAGTTACCCTGTCTTGACCTAGACTTTAGTTGTCTTCCTTAAGTCAGCTTTTTATTTCATCAAGCTTTTGGTTTTCCCATGATGAACTCGTCTTAATTCCAAGACTATGTATTCAGGAGATTTACACCACTATTTGCACTGTAAGACACATGCATTCCCCACTGGCCTTGTAATGGAACAGAAGTTGTTAGCACTAAATGGGCCTTTGCTGACTGCCCATAGCTGTTGAACTCTCTGCTTTAATTTTTTGAGGTCTAGAAACAGAGTTCTACTGATGAATCCCTATGGAATCAATTATCAAATTTGAGTTTGCAAGAGGATAGTTTTCTAGTTAATGTATACTATCATTTTTCTAAAAAGGGCTTTCCTATTTTCCTATTCAGTTTGGAAAGTGTTATAATAAGCTTGCTATTTATTTTTAATTTTAGACTCATTTGGATATGGGATTTGGGAGTTTGTTTGTTTCTCTCTTGTATTTCCATTGTTGCAAATTTAGCCATTTAATCAAAGGAATCCCTTCAAGCTGGCTTCTTCGTCCTTCATCCATAACCTGATATAAAAGTATTTTATTTACTTTTAGTACTTCATTTCTTTCTGGCATTGCTATTCCTAACATATTCAATTAGTATTTTCCCTGCTCCAGATCTGTAATCTGCCTCATTCCCAAGGGGCCTAAGTTTTAGTGAGGACATGATACCTGATGACCTCATTGCTAGTAGAGTGGTCATTGCTTCTAGGTTGTTTTAGTGGATCTTTTGCGCATTTTGATCACGTTTTCTTTGTTTTCAGTCGTATTTTGTTTGGCTGCCTTACAGCTCCAAGTAGAATTCTTGAAGAAGGACACACAAGTAACATTAATCAGGCTATGATACTAAAGACGCTAGCTTCGATGTTATTCTTTCTGTTATTTTGGACAAGGCTAAATATCATCACATATAGAATTCCAGCACCACATATCTTTCTCTAATTCTGTGATGTTGTTCTGTCTTCTGTTCTATATTTGGTGAAGTGCCTGAAGTTAGCCCTTTCTTATATTTAGTTACAGGTAATTTTTTAAAATAATTTTTATTCATATAATCAAATGACTTCATGTAGAATTTTTGAATTTTAATAACTTCATTTTTATAACATTGTGTTTATACCTTCTTTGATTACCCTCTCCAGAATCGTGGAGGAACCTTTATAATTTCACTCTAGCACTTGAGCTACAGAGCTACATTTATTTTAAGTTGGTGCAGGGAAGGATATAATATCCTAGGAAATCTTACCTTGAAATATTTCCTCTGTGATTTCTGCCTCAATTTGTTAAGCATTGACCCCTGTTATCAACTTTGAACAGTAGCTCTTGTTTCCTCTCACTGTTTTCATGGGAGCCAGCTACATTTTTGACAAGTGGGATAAGCTTGACTCTGTAAAGTGTAAAGCATATTGACAAGTTTATTTTGTACTTATCCAGGTATTTCACCTCATCATCACTGTTGTTCCATAGCTACAAAGTTGACTTCCTTTCAGATCTTATCTTTCCCAGTTCAGAGCACTGTGAGTCAGGCATAGTGTGTGTGGTGGCGTGTGTGGGAATGGGCAACAATTTAGCCAAGTATTTTCTTTAAATATTTTTCTACCCATGCCTCTTTCCCTGTTGTGATGAAACATGTGAAGTGGTAGACAGTTTTCAGCCTGTTCCCTGCCAAACTGAAGGATTGTTACAAGTTTCCCTTGGACTTCTCTCTGGATTCACCCATACACTACACTATGCTAATTTGGCCAGTAAAGGAAGAACATCTCAAAGCAAACATTAGAGGCTATAGGTGGGTATGAAGATTCTTTGATTTGTAATTGGCTAACAAAATGAAGCTTTGTCTAAAGGCTGGTCATGCTTTAAGATAAAGAAGTCTGTTAATCAGAGATGCACCACCAGGTATTTACCAAGACTCAAGCAATCTGTTAAGTAAACTGATGACCTGCAGGTATGGTAAAAGCTTTGTCTTGTATAGCTTGAGATCTGTTAATGAGTTAGAAAAGGATTATCTCTAAGAGGAAAAGGGGAATGATGGGGCAAGTGTAATCTCCTTTGTTATAACCAGTAACTCAGCTGTAGGATATTTTTGGGTTTTACAGGCCTAGACGATTGCCATTCAGTTAGCTGAGGGGCTTAAAATTTGATGTTAGTTTACAGTTTTTATAAGAAAATATTTTTAAAGTAATTCTGTCATTTTATATTTAGCAAAGAACGTATAAGAACTCTGTTCCATCTCTTTCCAATATCTGGTGTTATCAGGCTGTTTTATTTCCTTGTTTTTAGCTATTCTGATGTTTATGTGGAGATGTAGTTTTAAATATCTTTCATGAAATATTGGTTGAATGTAAGATCAGAAAACAGGCCGAATGTTTATAATTACAAAAATTTAGCTATTTACATAATGAAATTTCATTTATACTTGTAAAAAGATAAAAGGTAATATATTGTGACATATACAAATGTAAAATGACAGATCTCTATATTTTATTTGATTAGTAAAAGAATCAGTAAGATGTTTCACATGTTCATAGAAAAAATTTTAAAAACAGGAACATATATATAAACCAAAACCTTACAAATAGAAGCTAAACTATATTTTTTCATGAGAGTGAGGTTGGGATAATTTATTGTTTTCTCATCAGAGAGGATTTCTATGTCTATAAATGGAAATTATTTGCATTGCTATTATCTATAACTTATAGAATTATAAGTGTCTCAAAAACAGTTTTATGAAAACAAAATAGCATAAAATCAGATAACCCTGAAGGATGTACTCCAAACAATGCATTTTTTATTGTCATTATTGAAGATAACTTAATAATTTTTTGTTCCATTTCAGATACTTCCACAATTTTCTCATGCGTCTTGCAGTTGGTATTTGAATAATCTGTTTTCAATTCCAAGAAATAAAAATTCTTATTGGCCAATTCTCTCTCTCTTTCTCCCCCACCCTCTGTAGAATATGTGTGTTTAATGTGTGTGTGAGAGAGAGAGTCATCAGGAAACACCCCCTATTATTTTGACATGACGTCCTACTAATTTTTATAGAAGTTAGGCACCATTTCAGATAGCACATGCACTTTTTTGTGACATTTTGATAACAATAAGAAAAATACTTATAATGAAATCATATGTCATACACAGAGAAACACATATTCCCTTAACAAAATTAGGACTACTGTTATAGAAAATGTAATTACTGTAATTCTATAATTTGAACAGTTAGAAAAGTGGTTAACCCTTATAGGCAGTTAGGATGTCCTCATTTACAGAGTGTTATGGAACTTCAAGTAGTTCAGCTGTTACTCACTGGCTAGATACACTTTAATGTGGAAGTTTTTTTCTTTTAAAAATAGTGCAGTATGACTCACATCTGTAATACTAGCACTCTTGGAGGCCAAAGTGGGTGGATTAACTGAGCTCACAGGTTTGAGACCATCCTGAGCCAGAGGGAGACCCCATCTCTCAAACTATCTAGGTGTTGTGGCAGCTACTTGGGAGGCTGATGCAAGAAAATTGCCTGAGCCCAAGAGTTTGAGGTCACTGTGAGCTGTGATGCCATGGCACTCTAACAAGGGTGGCAAAATGAGACTCTGTCTCAAAAATAAATGAATAAATAAATAAATAAAAATAGTATAGTTATTAGAATTTCTATAGCCCTCTTTTATGTCTCCCATATATATTTCCCTTCAAATTAACATATGACAAGAATCTTTTAATTGTGTACTCCTTGTGTCAAGAAGGAGAAGAGTCATAATAAATCAATTAATGAAGGCTCCAAGGAAGCAAACAAGGAGCAGAGTGGAAAAGAAGGGGACATGTTATTTAGTTAGAAAATCATTTTTGTTTTACCCTAATGAATTCATCACTGTAATACTTTACTGCTTCTTGCAATATTAGATTGACAACCTATAATTTTTCAATCATTTAGTATAATTTTACCTTAAATCTGCTGAATGATAGCCACAGTTTTAGGCATTTGGAATATAGAAAATTGTTTTCCAAAGAACAGTCTGTCAGAGAAGATGCAGTATGTGTTAAATAGAAATTATTTTCTCAAATAATGGCTTTAAATGAGGTATAAATTATGTGCTAATTTCTCTTTGAAAATCAAGTAATTTAACTTAGAAAGAAAACACCGAGTATAAAGTTAAGTAGATTAATCTAGTTCAGAAATGCTTTCTTTGATTTACTTTAACAGATGGAAGTTATTATTTAACTTTTAAAAAATTATCATATTAATTAAAATATTTTGTACCTATACAGTTGTAAGAAGTAACACAGAGAGATTCTGTGTAACCCTTTGCCACTTTCTCCTAGTGTGTGTCACCTGAAAACCTATAATACAACAGTACAACCAGGATGTTGTTATTGATAGTCAAGCTACTTAAGAGCTTGACATTGAAGTTTCATCAGAAAGAAGTATCTTTCTCTTTCACATTTGAAGCCATAACTTACCTTCCCAATGCCCTTGTTTCTGACTTGCAGCAACTAAACTGTTTTATTTTTCTACAATGATATATAAATTCAACCATACAGGATTTGAACACTTGGGATTGGCTTTTTCCACTCCACGTTATTTCCCTAATATTCACCCCATTTTTTTGGTTTCTCAAAAGTACTCTCACTTTTGTTGCTGAGTAGTGTGTGTGCATGTGTATATATGTACATGTGTGTGAGTGTGTTTTCACACTTCTTATTTTTATTTTAACATTTAAAATGTTCTGGTGCGAGGCAAGATGGTCGACTGGAGCCAGATTTCCATAGAGGCTCCTGTCCAGAAGGAGAGTTAATGGATGGAGGCTTATCAAGTAAGCTGATGGTTTGGATCTGAGCCAAGAGAGAAGATTGAAGAGTGAAAATGTGACCCCGAGGAAACAAACGATAGGTAAAAAACCCATCACCAAGCAGACAGGAGTCCCCTCTTCCATGAGAGCAGCTCACAGTGTACTTTCTACATACAAGCAAGCAGAGTTCAGATCTCCTCCTATTTTGTCCCACAGGAGAGACCCACTAAAAACCGGAACTCCTTCCCCAGAGAGAACCCACTTGTGTGCCTTGACATTCTCCTTCCAGGCATAAAACTGAACATGTACTCTACCCGTAATTCTGAACTCCCAGAACTCTTCTCCACTCCCACCCTGAGGTCTAGAAGCCTGTCCCCCCACAGAGTCCAGACTCTTGGGCAATTTCCCAAGAGGTACACGCAAGGCATGGGCTGCTACAAGTCTATGCTGAATAAGTGGCATGGGTGTAATGTGGGGACTGTGGAGTGAGGGAACCAAGTGGGAGAGGGAGAAATGGTGCCCTGTCACAGAGCTGCACCAATGGGAACAATAGGGCTCACACCCCTGGTAGCATTTTGCAGAAACACTTCCCATCTCTCTTAGCAAAAAGAGGGAGCCAGGTCTTTACTCCAGGAATAGCCCTGGGTGGAGCAGATCTGGGATGGAAAAGCAGGCCCCATGAACAAAGAGTATGCCTGCAGCAATTCCTAGGCAGGGCTCAGAGGGGACTATGACTAAAATACGTGCACACTGAGGTGGCATAACCCCAGGGCAGAGCTGAGTCAGAATTGCTGCTTTTGTGAGCCCAAGACACACCCAGCAAAGCATAACCAGGACAAGAGGGTATGTGACGGCAGCATCAGCCCATGGCAGGGCAGAAACTTGAGAGCTCTTTGCGAGCTCTAACCATACCCACCCCAACAAAGAGTACAGCAGAGACAGAGATGCCAGCTCCAGGAGAATTTGCATGGCTACAGAGGCACAGGGCAGGGCTGAGTCACAGCTTCTGTGGCAGAACTCAAAACATGCCTGGTCCACAGTGGAATACAGACAGGGCAAAAATGAAAATTCCATGAGGATATAAATAGCAGCAATATCAGGTGGGGGAGGAACCAGAACTGAGTGACACTCCCCAGTTTCCATTGAGCACCTATGGTAGTCAGGCTTCAGCTCCCCATGCCAGCTGGTAGCAGAGTGTGGTAACTTGGCTGAGGAGACATTGATCTCCCTGTGACTTTGGCAGGTGCAAACACCTGGTGCATTTGCTAATTGGAGGGAACTGGGCCACAGCTCCCTGGGATTTACTAGTGGCTGAATGTGATGAGGTACAAGGTGGGGAAGGAGGCATCAACCTCTCTGCAATAAACTCATTTGCTGAGTGGGTCTTTCTGACTCCACAGAGCACTGGAGTTAGCCACACTAGAGGTGCCAGTGGATCCCTGCCATCTAGTTGCTGTGGACTTTTTGAACTCTCCCAGTTGAGAGTTGGGGCTGACTGGGACAATTGGTTTGGATCTTTTGACCTAGGTCAATTACCCAAAGCCCCTCCAAGGTGGTAACCTGGTTGTGTTGTAGTGGGAAGGTTTGATTTTCTTCTTCCAGTTGTTGCCTGTGGAGGGCAGGGTGTCTTAATTGCTTGTATTTCTCCACAGCTGAGACTTCAGCCCAGAGTCACTGATTCACTAGGATTGGACAGAGACAAGCCAAATACAAGACAGAGTCACCTAGCTCCACCACACCAAGCAGGTCCCCAGAGTCGCTGGCTATACTACTGTATGGGTCCTTTGCAAAGCTGTAGAGGAAAAGCTGCAATCACCAGTCCCAGCTGTCTGGCAAAGGGGTGGTTAATCACAACTCCAGAAGCCCCCAATCTAATTTTGCCTTACCTGCTCATATAGCCAAATAGTGCAAAATAATCATGGGGCAGAATCAGCGTGAAAACTCAAGGAACATGAATAATCAGAGTAGATCAATTCCACCAGGGAATGACAAAGCAGACATGCTTTAATATCCCATTCATAAAGAAATAACTGAGACGTCTGAAATCAAGTTTAGAATTTGGATGGTAAATAAGATTAATAGAATGGAAGTAAAGTTGGAATTAGAAATTCTAGGAACAATTCAAAAGTTGTCTGAAGAATTCAATGAATTCAAAAACAAAATCACCAAAGATTTTGACACATTGAGAAAACAATTTGCAGCTCTCCGAGATATGAGAAATACAGTAGAATCCCTCAGTAACAGAATGGAGCAGGCAGAAGTAAGCTTTTGAATGATCCCAAATGTTCAAAGAGGAAGAGAAATGGAGAGCAAAAATGGATCATTCTCTCAGAGAGCTGAGGGATAATTAAAAAAAAAAAAAAAAATTCACCCTATAGGAATTCGTGCAGGTGATGACGTTTTTTCAATAGGTCCAGGTGCTGTACTTCAAGGGATAATCGAGGAGAACTTCCCAAACATGGCAAAAGATTCTGAAATTCAGATAGCAGACAGTTTCAGAACCCCAGCAGGACTCAATCCATATAAATATCTCCCAGACACATTGTAATTAACTTCACCAAAGTTAATATGAAGAAGAAAATTCTGCAAGCAGGCAGATATAAGAAATCCATAACCTACAAGGCAAAGAATATTTGAATGACTGAATATCTCTCTGCTGAACCTTTTCAAGCCAGAAGAGGATGGTCATCGACCTTTACCTTCCTAAAACAAAACAGTGTTCAACCCAAGATACTGTATCCAGCTAAACTGAGTTTTATTTATGATGGAGAAATTAAATACTTTAATGACATTCACACATTGAAGAAATTTGCCATAACTAAACCAGCTCTCCAGGGTATTCTCAGACCCATCCCACAATCACCAGCAAAATGCTCTACCACCAAAGTAAACTCACTCAGAAACTTTTGATCAAATTCCATCTTCCACAGTGGTTAAAGGATTAAAAATGCCCACTAGACATTTGAAAAACTTGACACCCCAAATACTACCAGACTTATCAATAGTCTCAATTAATGTGAATGGCTTAAATTGTCCTCTAAAGAAGCATAGGGTTGCTGACTTGATACAAAAACTCAGTCCAGATATCTGCTGCTTACAAGAATCTCATCTTACTTTAAAGGATAAACATAGACTCAGGGTGAAGGGATTGTCATCTATAATTCAGGCACATAAAAATCAGAAAAAAACAGATGTTGCAATTTTATTCACAGTTACAATAGGCTTTAAACTAATAAAAATAAGGAAAGATAAGGATGGTCACTTCATATTTATTAAGTTAAATACTCAACATGATGAGATTTCAATTATAAACTTTTATGCACCCAACTAGAATGCTCCTCAATTTCTAAAAGAGACCCTAATAGTCATGAGCAACTGATGACCTCCAGCACAATAATAGACAGAGATTTTAACAAGCCTTTGGCAGTGTCGGATAGTTCCTGTAATAAGAAACTAAGCAAAGACGTTTTAGACGTAAAATTAACTATTCAACAATTGGATTTAACAGATGTCTACAGAACATTTCATCCTAACCAGACTGAATACACATTCTTCTCTTCAGCCCATGGAACATCCTCCAAAATTGATCACCTCTTAGGTCACAAGTCTAACCTCATCAAATTTAAAAGAATGGAAATTATGTCTTGTATCTTCTCAGACAATGATTGAATAAAAGTTGAACTCAGGGGTGACGCCTATGGCTCAACTGAGTAGGGTACTAGCCCCATATGCCAGAGGTGGCGGGTTCAAACCCAGCCCTGGCCAAAAACTGCAAAAAAAAAATAAAATAAAATAATAATAATAATAAAATAAATAAATAAATTAATTAATTAATTAAAATTGAATTCAGTAACAATAGGAATCTGCATACTCATACAAAGACATGGAAACTAATTTTTTTTTTTTTTTTTTTTTTTTGAAGTTTTTGGCCAGGGCCAGGTTTGTCCCCAACACCT
>CAUYPK010120536.1:0-24669 GCA_963574355.1 Loris lydekkerianus
TGGGGAAAAGATTCCCTATTCAACAAATGGTGCTGGGTAAACTGGGTGGCAACCTGTAGAAGATTAAAACTAGACCCACACCTTTCACCATTAACTAAGATAGACTCTCACTGGATAAAAGATTTAAACCTAAGACATGAAACTAATTGCATTGTCTTGAAAAAATCACTTAACTGTTAGTGTTGTGTCATGAAGATGAAATACAAAATGCGAGCTAAGATTTTTACCTCAGCCCTGGAAAATTCTAATTGTTCAATAAAATATTTTTATTGTTTTACTAACCCTACCACAGTTATTTTCAAATTCATTCTTTTGCAGATATGAGTACTATCACTGACAATTCACTTAGGGGATTAAATTTTTAATCACAGGGAAAAAAAAAAAAAAGAATAGTACTGGTGGTAGAAGATTTGAAAATAGAAAAGCAGAATTACACCTTTATAAGAAAAGTTTCTAAAATGATGAAAATTATCAATTCATTGATAGAGAAGTGACCAGAATACAGGCATTTATTTCAAAATATTAATTTCTAATTATTTGGAAAGCAAGGAATTTTCTTGCAGAAGATATGTTGGAGAAACATAATTTGAGTGGCAGCCAAAATGTTTGTTAGAAACCTAGGGCCTTTTAATTTATTAATCCCTTTTCTTATGGTGCATGTGGGTGCAATGAACATGGGGGTGTCATTTATTATATTAGTCAAGAATGTGCAATCTGAAATAAGTCTTCCAGGCCAAAGCTACACTTTAGTTGTCTTGCGCAAGGTTATAACATTTCTAAGCTAATTATTTTCTATAAAATAGGATTCAAATTATATTAGTGCATATACACTATTATCTGTTATGTCCCCTCACATGAATTCTTTTGTCTAAACCTGGTGGGATAGTCTTAGGAGATGGATTCTGCTAGGAAGTGCTTAGTTCTTTCAGGAGCTGGTCCATTTTATCCCGTAAGGACACAGCAAGAATGGGTAATCTCTGAGAAAGTGGGCCCTCAGTGCACATGACTGGCCAATAATTTGATCTTGGAATTCTATTAATTAATTTATTAATTAATTAGTTAATTTCTATTAAATCATATCTGTGTACATTAATGCAATCATGGGGTACAATGTGATGGTTTTATATACAATTTGAAATATTTTCATCAAACTGGTTAACATAGCCTTCACGGCATTTTCTTAGCTATTGGGTTAAGACATTTGTATTCTACATTTAGTAAATTTCACATGTACCCTTGAAAGATGCACCTTAGGTGTAATCCCACCAATCACCACTCATCCTCCCCCCTTCCCTCCCCTCCCATTCCCCCTTCCCCTTTGCCCATATTCTTAGGCATTTTTTTTTTTTTTTAACAAAACTAGGACAGCTACTTAATAGCATGTTTTTAATTTAGGAGACTAAGGCTAACATTTCACATTTTAGGTAGGTTTGGTCTGAATAGAATTCCCCATAGATGAAGTTTAATACTCTTTCTCATGTGAAAAAGTTCGCAAGGATCACTATCAACTATATGTAACATTGATTGATGCTCTGTCCTCTCTAGCCCTGGGCAACATTAATTTATGGATTCATAAGATCCCAGTTTATAAATGCTCACACATTATAAATGCTGTAATATCCCAGCAAATAGCAGCTCCAGTAGGAATGGCCTTTCAGAAAGAATAAAACAGGGTCTGTGCTCACCACCATTTTAATCTTGTTCTTTAGTTATGTTTAGCTCTTTCCATGAGTTACAATCATTTTTTCCTCTACCTTCTTTCCCTTATACAGACATGAAGAGAAGAATTGACATCTTGAGAAAATTTGGCTTCATCTCTTAAATGCCAGCATCTTCAGTGCATAATAGATCCTATTCAGGGTGGTGCCTGTGGCTCAAAGGAGTAGGGTGCCAGCTGCATATGCCAGAGGTGGCGGGTTCAAACCCAGCCCTGGCCAAAAACTGCAATAAAAAAAAAAAAAAAAAAAAAGATCCTATTCATGGTGTTTGCAGAAGACAGATCATTTTACATGTAAAATAATTTTTACTGATAAATAGTACCCTAATTTTAACACATTTATAAGCAAAAATCTTGTTTGAATAATAATGTTATTTAATTTTCCTACTTCACAATTAGTAATTTTTATCTAGAAGTTCCTTATTATAGTTTAGAAAAGTGGCTTTCAAACTTTTTTGACTGAAAACCAGAAAGACACATATCTAATTCATAACCAGGTTCACAAACACACACACAATTGAAACAAAAGTTTCTTGAAGCAATAATTACCTTATTGTTTGTACTGTATTATGTACAAAGTATTCCACTAATTCCTATCTTATTCTAACCTAGGACATTTCAATTAGTTACAAAATTCTGGACTTTAAGCTTCTAGTTACTAAATTAGGTTATGACCCATTAATGAGTCACAAGAAACACATACTGAGAGTAATTATCTTAGCTGTAATCTAACCTAACAATGAAAATGCTATTTATTTATTCCTCTTATATATTAAACTGAATTAATTTTTGTTAAGTCCTTTAGTCTTGCCAAAAACCCAGTACAATATCATGTTCATAAAGAAAATGTGTGAGGAGAATATCAGACTTCAATCTTGAGCTGTGCTCTGTGGGAGACTGAGTTTTCCAGCTTGGTCACAGTGAAATCTCTCATTCTCCATTCTCTTCTGACATTGTGACACTCACATTCTCCTATTAAGATATGGGTTCTCTGGTCCCCTTGGATCTGTGTAGGTCTATATCTATGGCGAGAGAGACATCGTGTGACTAGGTCATAAAGGGAGAGAGATACAACTTCTGCCCAGAAGCTCCCTCTTGGAATCCAGTCACAGGGCTGTGAAGATGCTGACACGGAAAGACCATATGCTCCTGGTATGTCTGACAGCCCCCAGTGAATTCCTGTCAAGAGTTGACATCAACACCTAGTCCTGTGAGAGGTTGAGCCCTCAAATGATGGCAGTCCAGCCTTCATGTCACCTCCTGTCTTCCAGGCTCCCAGACACTCTACAGCAGAGACGAGCCATCTGTGCTGTGCCTTTTTCAAGTTCCTGACTCACAGACTATAAGCGTGTAATAAAATGACTTTTGTTTTGTACAGTTCAGTTTGGTTTTGTTTGTTATGCAGTGATAGCTTATGTTAACAATCTATAATTCTATTCCTTTCTGGAAGTATAATTTGACAGTCATTTCTGTAATGATATTGTTGGAATGTGTAAAGAAACAATTACAACTTTGAATTGGATGTTAGGAGTAGAGCATAAATAAGCTGTCTGTGGCCAATTTTTAACTGTAAAACATCCTTTTCAAATATTACATTTTCTCATTTGAATTACCTTGTTTTCATTAGAAGAATCTTCTAGCTTTCCTTAAGTAATGGAGACAATTAGATACACATAAGGTGTGGTGAAAGAGTTAGTATTACTGCTGGAATTACCAGCTAGTGTTACTGCTGGAATTAAATGTTGATATGCTGCTGTGTTCCTAGTATGCACATCCAGGAAGAATAATTGGTTAATTCCAAATCAAGAAATGGTGTCTATACACGCTTGGAAGTGTAATCATTGTTAATCAAATAATGGCCTGGATTTGATTGTATGAAGGATTAGACTGTGTCTTATTTACAACTCTATGCTCAGTTACCAACACCATGAATATTTATCAAATAAATGAGGAAATGCTCCCCAAGGCAACCAACAAACCCCTCTCGCTAACCCCAACACTGGATTATTTCTGCAAGGAAATGTAACATGGATAAATGCAAGTGAATGCCTAATCATTTTTTGAGTGCAAGTTTTTCTAAAGAGAGCATGATATCTTTTTTAAAAAGTGAAGTTCATCTAAAGATGTATAAACAAGGCCTTAATTAATTTCAGCTTTTGCTAGGTTTGTTTTACTTTTATATTTTGTTTTAGTCTTTTCTTTCTCAATACAGGAAAATCTATAAGCAAGGTCATCACTTTGACATCCACATGTGCTCAAGAAAACAATCATAGTTTATTTCTTATAAATTTAGTATTTTTATAAAATGCTAGTATTTTTTAATGTCATTCATTTAATGGTAATGCCATGTATACTGTTTTATAAGTCTAAAGAAAAGGAAATCAGAAAGTATTGTATATTATTATTATTATTATTCCTATTTCTCAATATTTTCCTGATGTTTTTCAAGCCTCAATTCCTCCTATGCAAATATATAGGATTTTTACTTTATGTTGAGTATATTTTTGAATATAATAGGAAATAAGAAAATACAAGATGCTGCATTACAGAAATACTCTATTTAAAGCATCTTTGCCGATTTTGAACACCGTACTTCCCTATATAGTCTCTGTGTTAAAAATTTCTGTATATAGTGATAGTACAAGGCTACCTTAACAATGTTTCCTTTTCTCTATAGTAAGTCTTTGCAGTGTCCAACAGCTAGTACCAAATAATATTTGAAATGGGATATGTCTACCTGACAGCAGAACGTTTGATTGCTTTAACCATCTGGATAATCAGTGGTACAGCAGTAATTTCAGGAAGAAAATATTATATCAGCTTGTTCAGGTCCTGATCTCTTTTCCCAAGGAGTTGAGGGGAGAGAAAAGATGAAAGTTCAGAAGGCATTTAGTCAACAAAACTGTGGATTCAACCAAATAGTTATTTTAAATTGATTTGTTTTGTTACACATAGTTTAAAATAAATTGTTTTCTAAAATTTACGTATTTATTCATTGTTAAATTAATTTATTTTTTGAGACAGAGTCTCACTCTGACACCCTGAGTAGAGTGCCACAGTGTCATCATAGTTCACAGCAACCTCAGTCTTTTGGGTTCAAGGGATCCTCTTGGCTCAGCCTCCTGAGTAGCTGAGATTACAGGCACCTATACTCAGCAATTAAAATAAATTCTTAAGCATTGCATGTTCAGATGTACACTGACCTAATGCTTGTTCATAGCTTATATGGTGTTGTTCAATAAAGAAAACGTTCTCAAACTTTTTTCAGAATAGAGTTAATGAGAAATAAGCTTCAAAATTATTTAGCATGTGAGTTCCATACGTAACAGGAAATTAATGAGAATGCCGTTACATGTCCAAAGGCTACGGAGGGAGAAAATGAACTAGACAGGTGGAAGGAAGCATTTTGAACAGAATAGGACAGATAGAGGAGGTAGAAGTTACCATACCAAAGAAAATATTTTAATTTAGATTGGGGAAAAGATAATCGGTGGGGTGGCAGACACTGTTAGGATGATCGGCAGCCTAGATATGGAAAGAGCTATTGGCTATCAATAGGAGAGTTTCTACAAGGGTCATCTTAGAGCCACGTTAAAACAGCAGTTTTATGTTTTTTCCCAGTTTAACTGAAGTATAACTAATGAACAACAAAAATAATTCATCTATTCACGTCCTACATAACAATACTTTAGTCAAAGAAACACTGCAGATAAGATGGTAGTCTCATAAGACTTTAATACCATATTTTTACTGTAGATTTACTGTGTTTAGCTATGTTTACACAACCACTTATGCTTATGTTCCAACTGCCTGCAGTACTAGGTACAGCAACATGTTGACAGGTCTGTAGTCTAGGAGCCATAAGCTATCCCATACAGAGTAGGTGTGCAGTGGGCTGTTATCTGGGTTTGCATAAGCACATTCTATGATGTTTGCATAATGAAAAAATCAAGTAATGACAAATTTCTCAGAATGTATTCTCATCATTAAGTGGCACATGATTGCACGTTTTAAGTACAATGTGATGTATTCATATATGTATATATTATGAAATGATTACTCCCATCATGCTAATTAACATGCCTATTGCCTCATGTAGATTATGTGTGTGTGGTAAGAATCCTTAAAATATACTCCTTTAGCAAATTCCAAGTGTATGATACGTTATTATATCCATGGTGATATTGATACCACATTGTGGGTTAGGTCTCCAAAACTTATTCATCTTACACCTAAAAGTTTGTACCCTTTGACCAATATCTTCCTATTTTACCCATCTCCCTGACCCTTAGTCACCACCTTTTCTTTCTTGAACCTGTTCAGGTTTCACATTTTTGTCTTTCTGTGCCTGGCTCATTTCACTTAGCCTAAGTATAAACACTTTGGAGTGCAGAACAATTCGGTTGCAAATCCTGACTCCTCCACTTACGCATTAGGTTGACCATCCCAGAGAGTGTCTTAGCTGCAGCTTGTCAGGAAGTTGTGGGATTATAGGAATGTTCTAAAGTGGATTGCATGGTACTTAATTGTGGGTTTCAACCAGCATTCTCTTTGTCCTGCAGGCTTACCTGTATTTCAGTGTGAATAGAGTATTTTTTCTTCCTTTCTGCCTAAATATTACCCATTTGAAGGGCTGCAGGATCATCTATCTCTGTTTTAAAATACATCTGAGACTACCTACATACACACACCCCTTTATAAGTGCATGTTTTTATGTTTATATATTATATATATTTATGTTCTTGCTACTCTTATAACACTGTCTATATACCCACTCCCAGAATCAAAATAGCTCTTTTTATTTAATGGTTGAGTTATCTTCGAAGGTTATCTGTTCACGTACTTTCCCTTACCTCACCAAAAGATTCATTTGCTCTTTGAAGGTAGTACCTATGTTTTAGCTGATGTTAGCTGGACAACTAAGCTAGGCATTAAACAAAGCAGTTGGAGACTGAAGCAAGCTCTTTGGAGACCCAAAAAACTTGGTGACAGGGGGAGAGAAAAGATATTCTGTGTAGACACATGGTTATCCAGTAGTGGTGATTTGGCCGGATGAGCACATAGGTAATTCCATGTGTTCCTTCTTGAGTAGTGCCCATAGCATGGTAACTGTTGTCTTGGGTATAGTTTCTCCTCAATATAGGCTCACCATCCTGGATAGCTCTGGGGAGATAAAAGGGAGGTAGGTCTCCAGGCTGACTCGGTTAATGAGGGAAAAAAAAAATTACAGTTAAAAAGTAATTTTCAAAACCCACGAATTTTCTGGCTTATTTATTCACCCAGGCAATGTTCACAGGAGGCACAGCTAGGAATCCATTTCACCTGCCCCATGCAGGGGAGATGGACAAGGAGGCAGGGACGTGAGTTTAGATCTAATTCTGAAATGACTCAGCCCCACCTCAGCCTTGGCTTTGATGGCAATACTGAGTGACTCATTTTTCTGGCACTGTCTTTGTTAACTCCTGGGATCAGAAGAAGTGTCCTGTTTACATAGCCTCCCATATGGTTCCTCGCTTTGTTTTTTGTTTTAAAGGTGCTATCTGCTTCCATCCTGTGACTGTTGGGTATTGTCACTGACCAGAGAGATGACTGGGCTTGGACCCTCTTCCACTTGATGACTTTCTCCCCCTCTTTCCAATCAGCTGAACTTTCCCCACAGCCTTTCCCATAATCCCTCAATGTAAAAGTAAATAGTTCTTCTTTTAAAAGAGTGTTTCGGAGGCTTGGATTGTTTACATTAGCACCCTGTCTGTTCTTAATATGTAATTATTATTTTCTGAAATTTGGTAGTGGATATGAATACAATTTTTAATTCTTGCAGTCTGAATGGTATCATTATTTTTTTTAGAAATGATCCCAAAGTTTTAATTCAGATGTCATACAAACTTTGGACTCTACTAAAGTAATATTCACTCTGGGAATGAGTAACAGGCTGGCAGCATTGGGGTCTCTAAGGGCAGCCCCATCAAACAATCTAGTCAGGGAAAATAATTAAGATCCCTCCCCCGCTCCTCTGCTGACGAACTGCTCTCCCCAAGCATTCTGAATTTGCTGTTCCTGCCCCACCCCACACCCTAACACAATAAAAATGACAAGTAGGAAAGTGCTCCAAGGCCCACCCACCTATAGGGAACTGTCTCTGATCATTCCAGCTCACTCACATCTGACATTGGTCTTTGGGGACTCTCTCCCTGTTGCAAAGTCATTATTCAGGCCCCCTGTTGCAGTGTTTCCAAGGTAAAGAATAGCTTTCTGCCTGATGCTTTGGACAAGCTGTCCTGATTCAGCAGGAGAAATCTGAAAATCGTGATGTTTGTGCACTTTCTAATCCATTATTCAAATTAACCCAGTATTCAAATCCATAGACACTCTGTAGCATTTAGAGAGGAGCCTCCTCCTCGCACCCTCTGGAGAGAATCACTCATTCAAGTGACTGACGTAAAAATCAATCCCTTCACTCTTTTTTAAAAGATGTCATTTATTCTCCTTTCTGGCTTCCCTCACAGTCTAACGGTTGCCAAGTGCAATGGGTTAAAGATAGAACTTAAATGGCAGGATGTGTTTGTGTCAGGGCTATGGGATGCCCTGACATTCTAAAATCCACCCTCCCTCCCCCCCACCAGCGTCCGCCACCACCTCCAGCAGCCCTTTAATTAAAATGCAAACTGTTATGCTCTATCAGAATAAGAGAGTGCAAGTGCTAATGACAGCCTGGTTTCGGCATTAAAATCTGAGGCATAAAGCTGCAAATGTGTGATCACACAGCAACTCTAAACAACCCCTGCATTGTAAAAGGAAAAATAGATTATTTATAAAAATCAAGCTTCTGCTTAATCAGCCTTCCCCGTGAATAGTAATGGGGGATAGTAATGATCAAGTGCCATGTCACCATAAGGCTATTCACACACTGCTAACATCACACACGTGTGCACACACACACAGTTACACTCTCACACACACATACAAGCAGGCACACACAAAGAAACATATATGTAGCTTTAACATTTGGCAGGATGCTGGCTGGTCTACTTTCAAAGGGTTAAGAAACAAACAAACAAGTAAAGAAGGAAAAAACACAGTGATATTCTTACCTAGCTGTGGAAAATACCACCTGCTAATTAATGTGAAACCAGGGTGGGATTTAGAGTAAGACATTTCTCCCTGTCTCTCCCCAGGCCAGCTCTCACAATGGACAGGCCTGTCAGATCTCGCTTTAGAGCCCATATACAAAAAGATCTCGTGTTTAACAGCCTAAGGTTTTGTCCTGATCCTATTTCTCTTCACACTAGTCCTGGTGCCTTTTCCCTAACCAATCTTTTTAGTAGAAAGATTGTACATCTCTAAAGAAATGATGGGGGATCATGTGACAGCACCTTTTCAGGTCTCTCTTGCTTCTTACCTGATTAATTTACTTATATTTGTGTTAGGGTGACCAGCTCTTGCAGGAGAAGGAGTGCTGATACTTGGCTACTAATGATCTTTTCTTTGCATCTGTTATCGTACTAACTCGTGTTGAAATAATTAAATGTCTTGCTGTAACTCCACTGACAAGCATTTTTCCTAGCTGACTGAGCAGAGTAGATGCCCTCCCTAGTTCTGGGCAACTCCTAAGGGGAAGGAAAAGCTTATATTTCCAGACTACAGACAATTTGGGGGTTTCTTCTTCATTTCACATACAGGCTTTGCTGAAATGAAACAATTATCTTTTCTGGAGAGGAAAATGAAGACAGTGATAACAATGGAATGCTGTGATTACACTCACTCCATAAAATCATGCCCTTCTGAGTGACCTAGAGAAACCTGAAATGTAAATGTAAAGGCTGCCTGGTAGAATCAGAAATAGTTTAGTGAGAAAGTGTGAAGTGCAAGTGTACGTATAGGTGGTAAAACCAACACATGGGCACTCTTGTTTTATAACCCTGCATGTAGAATATTCAGGTTTTTTGTTGTTTCTCAGTACACAGTAACAGCTGAATATCAATGTCAGCTGGCTTAACTGAATAGGTCTTGCTTATGAGAGTGTGTGAATGTATCATTATTTCTGTAACTAATTTTTAAAAATCAGGCAGTTGAATTTTTTTCTCTTTTTCAATGCGTCCCATCTTATTGACTATTGCTTATAATAGCCTTAGCCCAAACTGGACAGAGGGTAGAATTTTATTATTTTCTAGTTTAATATCTTATCATCTACTTTAATATTTGATTATAAACTTAATTCTTAATTCTTAATATAATTATAAATTATCTCTGTTGGGCATAATAATAAACACACATACACACACACACCCCCCTCTGATTTTGTTATACCATTTAACTGAACAAGAATATAATAGCTCTGGACATTGTAAAATCATTTCTCTAAATTCTTGCATCTTTTTATTGCTATTTTCTTCCTAGACATTTTCCAAGAGCCCTCTTCTTTCCAGGGTTCCTATCTTTTAGGCTTATTGGGAAGCTTCTAAGATTACTGTATTTCTTCAAAATCATATGTTTCATCTTGAAGCTTGTTTTACTTAAAAGAAAACAAGAATAGAAAAGACAGGGGCTTAGGGAAAGTGGTTACAAATAAGAATTGAAAAGAAAATTTATTTATTTATTTATTTATTTTATTTATTTATTTTTTACTGTTATTTGCATTTATTTTATGTTGCATCTATTCCCGTGCCATAAGTTTTTGTTTCTTCAGTTTCTTCTGGGATATCTTTTTGTTCTGTGCTACCTCTTCTTCTGGTTTGGGAACAATCTATTCCTTTTCAGTAAGGATCATCTCAATGTGGCAGGGGGAACTCATGTATGGGTTAATGCGACCATGAGCTCTGTAAGTTCGGCGACACATCTTGGGTGCTTTGTTCACTTGGATATGCTCAATGACCAGAGAATCTACATCTAAACCCTTAAGTTCAGCATTACTCTCTGCATTTTTAAGCATATGCAGCAAAAATTCAGCACTCTTTTTGGGCCACCGACTCTGTGTCCAGCCCCACTGTTTGGCCTGGGCACACCTACCAACTCCACCATTGTAACGTCGGAATGGTACACATTGTTTCTTTAAGGTGACATCCTTCAGATACTTGGTGGCTTTTCGTATATGCATACCCTTGATGGCCTGGGCAGTTTCACGTGTGTTCTAAGTATGAACAATCAGGTACTAGTTAGCCATTCCAAAGTATTATAATTTTAAGAGTGAACATTAAATTTTCACAATTTCAAAATGTTAACAATTAAATGTCCCCTTTCTATTCTACTTTTTTTTTTTTTTTTTTTTCATAAAGAGGAAGGTTTCACCACATCACCCAGGTTATTCTCCAACTCAAGGCTTCAGGGTAACCCCCATCCAGGCCTCCCAAAGTGCTGAGATTACAGGCAAGAGCCCCTGGGCCTTGGGGCAGCACCTGTGGCTCAGTGAGTAGGGCGCTGACCCCATATACCGAGGGTGGCATGTTCAAACCCTGCCCCGGCTAAACTGCAACAAAAAATAGCCGGGCGTTGTTGCGGGCATCTATAGTCCCAGCTACATGGGAGGCTGAGGTGAGAGAATCACCTAAGCCCAGGAGCTGGAGGTTGCTGTGAGCTGTGATGCCACAACACTCTACCAAGGGTGATAAAGTAAGACTCTGTCTCTACAAAAAAAAAAAAAAGCCCCTGGGCCCTTTCTATGCTTGAGATATTAAGTAATAAATTCTAGAGTCAGGGAAACTTCATTTGAAATTAAGAAAAATTAACCCCACACCTGTAATTATTCACCCAAATGTTGAAATTCTATCATCTTCTAATTACAATTTGGCATCCCATCTTAATCTGCACATTGGGTTCTCAAAACAGCTCTGGCAGTTTGACTCAATTCCACAAATCTTAACCCAAAGAGCTCTTCATACATGATATCTGAATAAAAAGGTGGCTGCTCAGAGTTTATTAATTTTTCACGGTAAATCCAAAGGTGTCCTAAGAAAGGCATCACTGCAGCTACCTTTGTAAAAAGATAAAGAACAACAGAACACATAGAACAACTCCTTTAGATCATGACCAAATGATTCACACACCTTGAAGTGAACACGAAGATTTGAGCCTCTTGACTTGCATGCTAGAAAAAAAAAAGAGATTTGGTTAATTCCGGTTATCTTCTTATGCCTACCCCCAAACAGGAAATACATATTTTTCTATCTCCTGTTCACTTACACTTTGTGGGGTTTTCTGGGTCAAGTGAATAGCGAACCATTTTCACAGATCACCTAGAATGAAGCAGAGAATTGTGTCAACCATACGTATTTCTAGTAACCGATGCGGTGTAACTTCGTTAATGCCACCCACAGCTGCTCAGAGAGTAGTTGTTTTCATGGTTAATCCAAAGGTGTCCTAAGAAATGCCATCATTGCAGCCATCCCTTTCCACACCCAGTGCTTGCTTTCCCATCGCATCTACTACCAGGAACAGCACTGCCTGCACAGAAGTGGCGCTACGGACCTCTTCGACCCTCTCCTCTCCTCCCTTTGGGAATTAACAGCCTGTTTCAATGCAACCCCGGACGGTCCAGGCGTAAGACGTGACGCATCCGCATGGCAAACTCAATAGAAAACCTCTGTACATGCTTTCTCTCGAGAGACCCTTTACTCACACAGCTTCACGAACAATGCAATCCTCCCACGAAACACAGACTTCAGGGCTATTACCCAGTTTGAAATTATCGAATAAGCAGCCTCCATCCGTCTTTACCTACCCCATCCCCGCCCCCACCCCTCCATCCCCCGCCAACCCTTTCCCGTTGCGGTCACAAACATGCCGCGAAGTCGGCCATCACTCACCGAACGACAGTGGACCGCCGGGGTCTGAGCCAACAAGACCACAGGCCGCCCGAGCCCCGCCAGCAGAAAAGTCCTGCTGTCCCCACTCCCGCCCATCCCGTCGCTCTGAGGGCTGAACAGGCCTCCCGGCCGCAACATCAAGTCGGGCGTCCGCCACGAACTTAATCATCCTCTTGCCTGTGAGCTGACCCAAACAGCATCGCCTCTAGCGAACAATCAGTAGCCCTGGGAGATCTCTTCTCTGGGGCCTTGAGACCGGTACCCCTCACGCCAGGATGGCGGCGATGACCAGACGATTGAGTACTCGGAACAATCACGAAAAGACACTTACCTCCGGCCACTTAGGGGAAGAGAAAGAGCGGTGGCTTCTGGGAGAATTCGTGAGAACTCGGTTTCTCGCGACATTTCCAGCCCATAAAGCGAGATCTGACGAAGGGAAAGGGGCGGAGGAACAAGGGAGTGTGGAATGTCTTACGAACGACCGAAAACGGATTAGTGCTTAGAGACTGTCTCAAAATTATCTTTTTTGTATCCAAATATAAAGTTATGGATTTTAAATATCAATTAAAAATTAGAAGCATTCTTCAACACCTTCTCTTCAAACAAGAAAAAATAACAAAATTAAAAGTAGGCTTGACATTCTGGAAGAGGGTCATATATTATTTCATATGAACGAGACTTTTTTTTTTTTTTTAGAGATAGAGTCTCACTCTGTCACCCTCGGTAGAGTGCTGTATAGTCACAGCTCACAGCAACCTCCAACTCCTGGGCTTTGGTAATTCTCTTGCCTCAGCCTCCCGAGTAGCTGGGACTACAGGTGCCCGCCACAACGCCCGGCTATTTTTTTGTTGCAGTTTGGCCGTGGGCGGGTTTGAACCCGCCACCTTCTGTACATGGAACCGGTGCCCTACTCACTGAGCCACAGGCGCCGCCCAAAGGAGACATTTTTAAAATTGTGCTTATTTTATTTTATTTGTTGTTTATGAGGCAGACCCTCACTCTGTTGGCAGCCTACAGTACTGTGGTGTCAGCCTAGGTCACAGCAACCTCAAACTCTGGGTTCAAGCAGTCCTCCTTCCTCAGCCTCCTGAGTAGCTGGGACTACAGGCGCTACCACAGTGCCTGGCCAATAAGACATTTTATTTATTTGTCAACATTTGTTAGGTTGGATTATGTGATGAGAACTCCCTGAAAATGATTTGTGAAGGGGCAATTAAAAAGATGAGAGGGGCTCAGTGACTGTAGCTCAAGTGGCTAGGGTGCTGGCCACATACACCGGTGGTGGTGAGTTTAGCCCAGCCCAGGCCTGCCAAACAGCAATGACAAGTACAGCCAAAAGATAGCTGGGTGTTGAGGGAGCGCCTGTAGTCCCAGCTACTTGGGAGGCTGAGGCAGGAGAATCACTTAAGCCCAAAGAGTTTGAGGTTGGTGTGAGCTGTGATGCCAGGGCACTCTACCCAGGGCGACCTAGTGAGCCTCTGTCTTAAAAAAAAAAAAAAAAACACATCTATGGTTCATATTTTTATCTATAATAATAATAATAATAAAAAAAAATAATAATGCAAAAAAAGTAAAAAAAAAAAAAAAAGAAAGAAAGGGTGGAGCATGTGGCTCAGTGGGTAGGGTGCCGGCCCCATATACCAAGGGTGGTAGGTTCAAACCCGGCTTTGGCCAAACTGCAACAAAAAAAATAGCGGGGCGTTGTGGCAGGTGCCTGTAGTCCCAGCTACTCGGGAGGCTGAGGCAAGAGAATCGTCTAAGCCCAGGATTTGGAGGTTGCTGTGAGCTGTGACGTCACAGCACTCTACTGAGTGTGATAAAGTGAGACTCTGTCTCTACAAAAAAAAAAAAAAAGAAGAAGAAGAAGAAAAGAAAGAAAAAGATGAGAGGTCAGGGGGCTGGTAAATAAAAGGAATAAAATAAAAAGATGAAAAGATGGCATGTAATTATGTTAATCAGGAAGTTGACCCAATCAATTGAAGGTGAAGTGTTTGGTTCACTACCCTCCGTATTTCCCACTGCCACTGCCAGATCTTCTTCGTCTGATAGAAAAAAGCCTTTGGTATTTTCTTATGTTTCTTCTTCACCCATTTCATCTACTCCCACACAGTGAGTAGTGGTCTGGGCACTTGATTTCAGGTATTCTCTTTCCATGTGCTATCACTCTGGGCAACTCAAACTCCAAGTGAACGGACTGTAGAAAATGCACCTTAGTTCCAGAGACCTCACCCAAGACGCTCTGCTCTGCTGGGCTCTATTGCTAAATGTTGGATTCCTTGGTCTTTCCTCAGTAATTCCCATCTCTCTCTCTCTTTTTTTTTTCTTTGACACAGAGTCTCACCTTATCACTCTGGGTAGAGTGCCATGGTGTCATAGCTCACAGCACCTCCAACTCCTGGGCTTTAGGCGATTCTCTTGCCTCAGCCTCCCAAGTAGCTGCCACAATGCCCGGCTATTTTTTTTGTTGCAGTTTGGTCGGGGCTGGCCTTGAACCCACCACTCTCGTTAGATGGGTCTGGCGCCCTACTCACTGAGCCACAGGTGCCACCCAGTAATGCCCATCTCTCATACAGTTATGACTCCAGGCTGAGAAATCCCAAGTTAATGTCCCCACCCCACTTTTTTTTTTTCCCCCACTGTTACGATACTTTACTTTGGATAATATTCTCCAAGTCTCCAAGTCCATCCAGGTTGTTAGAAAGGTCGCAAAATCGCCATCTTTTCTCAGGGATGAATAGTATTCCACAGTATGTAAACAGCACAGTTTATTAATCCATTCATGTGTTGATGGGGACTTGGGTTGTTTCCACATCTTTGTGATTTGTGCACTGAGCAGCCACGAACATTCTAAGGCAAATATCCTTGTGGCAAAATGTCTTTTTTTCCATTTGGGTAAGTGGGATTGCAAGATCAAATTGTACGTCTATTTTTAGTTCTTTGAGGACTCGCCATACTTCTTTCTGTACCAGTTTGCAGTCCCACCCACAGTACGTGAGTGTTCTCTTCTCTGGACACCCAGGCCAGCACCTTGTTGCTTTGTAACCTCGTGATATGGGCCATTCTCACTGGGGTTAGGTGGTATCTCAGAGAGTTTTTGATTTGCATTTCTCTGATAATTAGAGATGAGGAATATTTTTTCATGTGTTTATGGCCACTCTTCTGTCCTCGTGAGAAACTTTTCTAGTCATGTCTTTTGCCTGGTTTTTATGGGGTTGTTTGCTCTTTTCGTATTGATATGCTCGTGTTCATTATAGATTCTGGTGATTAGCCCTTTGTCAGGAATGGTAGCATATAAATATCTTCTTCCATTCTGAAGTTTGTCTTTTTGCTTTGTGGATTGTGTCCTTAGCTGTGCAAAAACGTTGTAACTTAGCTGGGCATGGTGGCTCATGCCTGCAATTCCAGCATTTGGGAGGCTGAGGTGGGTGGATTGCTTGAGCTCACAGGTTCGAGACCAGCCTGAGCCAGAGCAAGGCCTCATCTCTGGCTACTTGGGAGGCTGAGGCAAGAGGATCACTTGAACCCAAGAGTTTGAGGTTGCTGTGAGCTAAAGACGCCCTAGCACTCTACCAAGCATGACCAAGTGAGACATGGTCTCAAAAACAAACAAACAACAACAATAAAACCCCACCTTTTTAACTTAAGCAGGTGCCATTTATTTATTTTTGTTGTTGCTACAATTGCTAGTGGGGTCTTCTTCATAAATTCTTTCCCTATATAAGACCAAGAGTTTTCCCACACTGTCTTTTTTTTTAATGGTATGAACCTCATTTATTAAAAACATTTTTTCTCACCTTTCTCAAATTGAAGACTGCAAAAAATAAAAGCAGTGCTTTATTGAGTTGTCGTGAACCTCAGAGCAGCAGCAGCAGCCAGCAGCAGCAGCCAGCAGCAGCTTCCCACACTATCTTCTAGCTTACCCCATATCTTTTTCCTGAGCTACATCAAATATTAACTTACTCTTTGGACACCTTTCCTGGGAGGTCCCTAAGGGGAATACTTGTTTCTGTTTTTTGATGATAAAAAATACATCTATTAGACAGCTATGCATGTCTTGACAGGAGCTCTTACACCATGGTAGCAGAAACCATCAACATGGGAGATGTGATTCCCTGAGAAAAAACAGCTTTTTTCTGCATAAATTCAATTCTTTCTCGGGGAAATGTTTTCCCACCAGGAGCAGCAAAAGCAGAAGTATATGGGTGCTCAGACATCCACATTGGATAGTAATGATGTTGGCCTGAGCCTTTTGCCTGCCTTGCCCCACGCTGGCAGGGACTGGCTGGGAGCGCAGGCTCCCTGAGTCAGAGGGGTGGTGTAGTGACCAAAAGCCTCATCCCTCACCACGCCCTGAGGGGAATATTTGAAACCTAACAGACTCCCTCAGATTCCTCTTTGGTGTTGCATGGTAATGATATAAATAGACAGTGCTTGTAACAGCTTATTACGTTCCAGGCACTATTTTCAGTTTTTTTTTTTTTTTTTTTTTTTTAGACAGAGTTTCACTATGTCACCCTCAGTAGAGTGCTGTGATGTAGCAGCTCCCCGCAACCTCAAACTTTTGGGCTTAAGTGATTCTCTTGCCTCAGCCTTGCAAGTAGCTGGGACTACAGGCACCCGCCATAACGCCTGGCTATTTTTTGTTGCAATTGTCTTTGTTGTTTAGCTGGTCTGGCTGGATTCGAACCCACCAACTTTGGTGTATGTGGCTGACACCATAACCACTGTGCTACAGGTGCCAAGCCTATTTTCAGTATTTTTATAGGCATTTCCTCAATTAATTCTTAGGACAACTATTAAAAGAGACAATATTTCTATTTTGTAAATGAAAACGTTGAGACACAGAAACTTCCCCCAAAGTCCCACAACTGGAAGTGACAACCCCAGAAACCAAGCTCGTCATCAGTGAGCAATCTTGCCTCTCCCCCTACTTTGGTTGGTGGCTTCCACTTCCACATAGTTTCTTCCCCTATACCCCAGAAAACTGGAGAACACTTTCCCCTCTTGTCTATGCACACACAATTATTTAACAAAATAAAAATATATTTTTTAAACAGAGTCTCACTCTGTCTCCCTGGCAACAGAATGAGACTCTATCTCAAAACAAACAAAGCAAAAAGAAAAACAAAGAACAAAATAAAATTTAAAAAACCCATAATATTGAGTTATTACTATAGTTATGGCTATAACTTTAATACAAGTAGAGCTAATCTTTAGCAATCAGTTTATTTGTTCATTCATCTACTCAATGAATATTTATTGAACACTTACTATATGCCTGCCATTGTGCTAGGTGCTGAGCCCTGCTGTAGGAGAGTCCCTAAGCTCAAGGAGCCTACAGTCTTGGGGTAAAGGTAGGGATGGAGGGATAGGAGACTAGGGGGTAAACAGCCAATTAGAATACCAGTATGAAACTGCTAAAGTGAGGGAAAGCATGGAGGACCATGTTAGAGGCACTTAAAGGGGAAATTCTCCTAACTTTGGGGTAGGAAATCTTTCTTGAGAAGGTAAGGTAGCAGCTGGGCCATCAATGACCAGAAGGAGTTAACTAGCTGGTCACAGCAAGAAGCAGGGAATGATTATTCTTGCCAGCAAGAGAGTTCCATTATGGGAACTGAAGGTGTTCAGATTCCTTTTGAGTACCTGTCAGGCCAGATAAGTGGGAGAGGTCAACCTGACCTTGAAAGACCCTAAAAAAAAAAAAAAAGTTTTAAATAGTTTTAAATTTATTCTAAGGTCAATGAGGGACTTGAAAGTGTTTTAAGCCCTTGAGGGATGGGAGTGGTGATGGCCAGATCAGATTCTGTTTTGAAAGGATCACTCTGCCCAGCGGAGTTTGGACAACATGTTGAATGGCTTTAGGTAGGAAAAGGACATTTTATTATTTATTTATTTATTTATTTATTTACTTTTGGAGACAGAGAGTCTATGTTGCCCCAGGCTAGAGTGCCCTAGAGTCAGCCTAGCTCACTGCAACCTCTTACTCCTGGGCTCAAGCAATTCTTTCTCTCTTTTTCTTTTCTTTTCCTTTTGTTTTTGTTGTTTGTTTGTTGACCCAGACTGGAGTGCTGGTGTCATAGCTCACAGCAACCTCAGACTCCAGGACTCAAGATATCCTCTTGCCTCAGTCTCCTTAGTACCTGAGACTATAGGCTTCCACCATGATGCCAGCTATTTTTTTCTATTTTTAATAGAGATAGGCTCTTGCTCAGACTGTTTTCTCAAATTTCTGGGCTCAAGCAATCCACCTGCCTTGACCTCCCAGAGTGCTAGGATTACAGGTGTGAGCCATGGTGCCCTAGCAAACATGTATGTCTTAGAGAATTGAGCAAACAATTCCAGAGAGTAACAACAGCACAGGGAAGAAAAAGATAGTGTTTTGTTATTAGAGTAAAGATTACTTTGACGTTGCTGTAAATTAAGTGTTGGATTAAGCTGTAATTTGCTAGATGCCTTTTCTTTGTAATTTTCTTAAAAAATGGTTGTATCTGTAACCAAGGCAGAACAGTCTTGTAGAAGCTACTCTCACTGTTTTCCAGAGTTGCTGACCTTCTGATAATAAAACTTAGTGGGCCTATCCCTTATCTCTGTGTTTTAGCTGGACAGTGATAGGTGCCTGGACCCTTTTGTCAGTAACAAACATGTATCCCTAATAGGTAAAGACTTCCTCCTCTTTCTTCTCCTCATTTATTGTATTTTATTTTTGAGTCTCACTCTGTCACCTTGGGTTGAGTGTTGTGGTATTACAGTTCACAGCAACCTTAAACTCTTGGGCTCAAGAGATCCTCTTGCCTCAGTCTCCCAAGAAGCTGGAACTATAGGCCACCACCACAATGCCCAGCTAGTTTTTCTATTTTTAGTAGAGCTGGGCTCTGGCTCTTGCTCAGGCTGGTCTCAGATTTCTGAGCTCAGGCCGTGTGCCCATTCTGGCCTTTCAGTGCCCTCTCCGTCTTCCTTTCCTCTCTCTTCTCTCTTTTTTCTCTTTCTCCTTCCCTCTCCCCTCCCTTCTCTTCCTCCTTCTTCCATAAACACTATACTTTTATCATACCTAAAACAATAACATTGACAACAATGCCTTAACATAACTCATACCCTAGTTTATAATCAATTTTCTCAGTTTAAAAAACAGCCTTACAGTTTGTTCAAATTAGGATCCAGGTAAGATCCAAATATTTGTTAGATGGGTCTGTATTTGTTAGATGAATTTGTTAACTCAGCTTACATCTCTAACTGTTTCTCCTTATACTCTGCTCGTAACTTTCCTATTCACCACCCATGTTGATGTTTGGGGAAGAGACTGGGATCATTTGTCATGCAGGATTCACACATTTCAGGATTTGGCTAATTGCGTCCTTGTAGTGTCATTAAATCTTTTTCTCTATCCTGCAAGTTTCCTCGAAACATATCTTGAAGCTTGATCAGTTTCAGTTCAATTATTTTGGTGAAAAATTTGATAGGTAGCACTATTCCTATTGCACCCTGTCAGGATGAGAAAAGATACTCAGAGCATTCTGAGCTGCACTAAGTAAGCAAAATGTATCAGGCTCAGAGAGAGATGAGTAAGGGACTTCAGTCAAGCCGCCTCCCCCATCCCAGGGGGCAATTGTTTAAAAGCCTTTGAGGGGTTTGTTTGTTTTTGAGTGTTGTGGAGCCGTCATAGCTCACAGCAGCCTAAACTCTTGGGCTCAAGTGATCCTCATGCCTCAGCTTCCCAAGCAGCTGGGCCTACAGGCACCTACCACAATGCCTGGCTAATTTTTTCTATTTTTAGTAGAGATGGGGTCCCATGCTTGCTCAGGCTGGTCTCAACTCCTGAGCTCAAGTAAACTACCAGCCTCTGCCTCCCAGGGTACTATGATTACAGGTGTGAGCCTGTCCACGCCTGCCCAAGACCTTTTTTCTTTTTCTTTTTTTTTTTTTTTTTTGAGACAGTCTCACTCAGTTGCCCAGGCTAGGGTGCCACGGCGTCAGCCTAGTTCACAGCCACCTTAAACTCCTGGGTTCAAGAGATCCTCTTGCCTCTGCCTCCTGAGTAGCTTGGACCCACCACAATGCTAATTTTTCAATTTCTTAGTAGAAATGGGGGTCTCACTGTTGCTCAGCCTGGTCTAGAACCTGAGTTCAAGGGATCCTCCCACCTCCGCCTCTCAGAGTGCTAGGATTACCAATGTGAGATGTGCCTTCACTGTTTAGAGGTCTCTTGTTCTCTCTTTTCTTCCCTGACAGGCTGTCTGGCCTATTATCTTCTGCTGGTTGAAATTTAGGTACAAAGAACAATATGTAGCCAATCAATCGCTTATGTTATTTTAATGTAAATTCTTAGTAAAGACTTTAGGAGCTGCCTAGTCCCTTTTCCTTTACAACCCCACTTGTAAAACTGCTGCTAAATGGAGCATCTATTCAGAGCAAATTCAGTCTCTGCTCCTGGGTTACAGCCCTCAAACATGGGCCAAATAAACTCTCTGCTTATATTAATTTTGCCTCAGTTTTTTCCTTTAGGTGAACAAAAATGCACGCTACTGATAGAGTCAAATGGAGGGACCCTCCCACATAGAATCAACCCAGTCAAATAGAATATCCCATCCAAGAAAGAAGAAATATGCCAACCCCCATCCTTCTGACCCTTTAAAATCCCCATCCACCTTGACCCAGGTGCTGACTTCCTTCTCAAGCTCAGGTCACCCACACAGGGGGGTGAGGGGGGGGAGGAATAAAGGCTGATGTTGCCCACACAGAACCTGGACTCCATTTCCTGTTGTTTCACATTTCGGAAACACGTAATCTTTTATCTTCGGTCTTTGGGCTCTCAATTATGTTATCTGGTTGTCTCCTTTTCACTGATATTAAGATGGGCAGGTGAGTTCAGGACTTGTCAGTCTCATCCCTTTATTTTAAAGTTCCTCATCAGCTTTTTACCTAAAGGCTTTAGTAACTACTGAAGTTCGTTACTTAGATTCATTATTTCATCAGGTGTTGAAAAATGGTGACTTTTTAAAATTCAGTCTCCATAGAGACTGTCAAAAATTGTCAGTGCTGACTATATTGCAATACCCAACCGTGGCTGGATATTGGGAAAAGTTTTCAATTTGCAATAACCATACCTCGGATAATCCTCATTGGCTATGATCCTGCCACTGCAAAAAGCTGGTGATTTTTTTTCTAATTCTATTATTCTGTTAGCATTTTTTTCTTTTCTAAGATAAATATTGTAGAATATATCAGCATTTTTATATTGGATTTGTGTAAAAAGGAATTTTTCCTCTTTCAATTATTTGCTTGCCTTTATCTTTACACCACAGAGCAGAGACTAAGCAGGACACCAGAAGCAACCGGGCACGGTGGCTCATGCCCGAAATCCTAGCACTCTGGGAGACCCAGGCCGGAAGGAGAGGATGGTTTGAACTCAGGAATTTGAAAGGTTGCTGTGAGCTAGGCTGACAGCAGGGCACTGTAGTCTGGGACACAGAGTGAGATCTGTTTAAAAAAAAAAAAGGAAACAAACACCTGTAGGGAGTGTCCTGGGGAACCTGCCCTTGGTGTGTCCTGACTGTCTGGATTACTGCAGAGCACCAGAAAAGCCACAGCAGAAATCCAAGAATGAGCTAATGAGAGCTTGGCAAGGGTGAAGAAGGTGGGACTAGAATAGCAAGTGCTGAGGGTTCTCCTTAATGGTGACTGTGTAGATCTCCAGGGCACAGCAGGAAAAGATAAACCCTTAGCCTTTTCAAAGTAGCCATTCTCCTCCATGACCTGACAAAGACAGATGTCAAGCGGGCTCAGCAGGAGTTTGACAGTTTGCCCAAACAGCTATTTATAGTTGAGGCTATAAATTCTTAGGGAAGGGTTGTTAGCCTGGCATATTAAATCAGGGCCAGTATGAATTAATTTGACCATCTTCTTAGAAAGTATTGTCTTTGGGGATTTTCAGGTGAGTGAATATTCAATGCTCTGTCTTTTAGCATTATCATCCACCTCCCCCACCCCTTGCATAGCTTTCTTTTGAGGGTTGGGTCCCAGGCCTCCGGGAAAGCCAGAGGAGGAAAGTCGGAATCCCTGGCCAGGGACTTATTTTGCTCTCCTGCATCTGAGCCACCCATACAATGCTGCTTTGAGCTTCACTGAGAAATTGGCCTTATTAGCCGGGAAAAAGGAATTCTTTTCACAACAATGAGGAAAATGTAATCCTTTACTCCAGGGGCTGGAGTCCCTTTATTTGCCTCTCAGGCTGGTGTGTAGCTGGCTGCCTCTCCTCTCTGTTGCCTGGCCGGTCATTCCCTCATCTTCCAGAGCTAGGGGAATATCTACTATTATTTCCTAAGGAATCCCATTCGTTTGTTTTCCTGAAACATTTTATTTATTTATTAATATTTATTTTGAGACAGAGTCTCAAGCTGTTACCCTGGGTAGAGTGCCGTGGCTTTGCAGCTCACAGCAACCTCTTACTCTCGGGCTTAAGTGATTCTCTCGCCTCAGCTTCTTGAGTCTCTGGACTACAGGTACCCGCCACAACGCCTGGTTATTTTTTTTTTTTTTTTTTGCTGCTTTTAAAATATACCGTATATACTCGAGTATAAGCCGAGTTTTTTCCGGCACAAATTTTGTGCCGAGTTCGGGTTTTTTGGCACAAATTTTGTGCCGAAAAAACTTGGCTTATACTCCAGTATATAGGTAACATTTATTGCTTAGATGGTTTGATACACAACAGCTTTCTTTTTATTCTGAATTTGGAAGTTCTATACAACTGAATACAAAGAGGAACAGAAAGTACCAAAATCAAACTTGTGAATCTCTGCTCATGTGGCATAAACCAGTTTTTTACATTAACATGTAGCAGCAGTTTTTAAGTTCCCTTTAGAAAAAGATGAATTTTAGACATTTATTATTGTTTCCTGTTTAATGCATGGGCTGAAATCACTAGGATCAACTTCCTTCTTAGACAAAGAGGAGAGGAAAGAGACGAAAGTCAGAACACAGGATGAATCTTTCTGGAACTGGCATCCGACTGTTAACGTAGCTTCCCCAGAGCTGCCTGGAGAAAGCCCTTTGGGTTTTGTTTTGTTTTGTTGTTTTCACAGCCGCCAGGTGTTTCATGTAGTGACTGAATCTCAGCATTGCGTCCATTAATCAACGAGAAGAAAGAAAAAGAGAGAGAAAAAACTTGCACCTCAAAAAACTTTTCAGAAGATCCATATATATATATATATATATATTGGTAAAAGCCCTGAGAGGAGAAAGAGAATCAAACAAAATGTACAGAAACAAATTAGCTGGACATGCAAACTAAGCTATGATTCACCCTGAGTTCAAAACAAATCACAAATTTCACAGTTTAATATTGGGGAAAGGGCAGAACAACAAACAATACATTTCTCAACCTCGCTAGCAAAATGTGGCAAGAGCTTATTGACTACGAGGGTAAAGATGAAGGCTAAATAAAGCTTTAAATCAATAGTGATATTGCGAGCTGCAGCCCCGGCTACACACATCGCTGGGAGCTGATTACTGCTACATCTCACTGCAGGGGAGCGTCTAGTCACGGCTCCCCCCCACAAAATTGCGAGTTTAGTGTGGAGGGTTGCAAAGAAAAACAAAACACAAAGAAACCCCCAATAGTAATAACAGCAACAATAATAATAATAATAATAACAACAACAATAATAATAATAATGATAAAAGCACTAAGGGATGTATGACCTGGTTTTAACTAAGTAGACCAAAAGGATCATTGGTTCTGATTTACATTCATCTCTACAGTAAATAAAACCTCATTTTAAAACTGGTTCATACATCCCTAATATAGTTAAAAATCATATATACCTCAACCTTTTTCCTTTTTTTTTTTTTTTTTTAAATTTCATTTATATATTTCAGAAAACCAACTTGAATACACTTTGAAACAAGAGTACAACAAAATAGAATATACTTCAAATGTTGAATATACAAACTATTATAGTTCAAATTTGAACACTGGTACTTTCCCTCTTAAACTACAACTAAAAAAAAAGAAAAAAAGAAAAGAAAAGAAAAGATAGAGAACTCCAGGTATTAGAGCTACCCGACAAAAATTCATGCTGAGCCTGAACTTCCAAGTGACAGTAGAACTGAAACTGATATGTCTGCACAGATGCCAGGGCTAAGTGAGTGACACAGGCA
>CAUYPK010120538.1:0-32218 GCA_963574355.1 Loris lydekkerianus
CTTCTTAGTAAAGTATCTCAAGAATGGAAGAAAAAGTATCCAATGTACTCAGCCCTACTATGAAACTAATTTATGGCTTTCATATGAAAGCTATAACCCAGTTATAACCTAAGAATATGGGGAAGGGGGAGAGAGAGGGGAGGGAGGAGGGAGAATGGGTGGAGGGAGGGTGATTGGTGGGATTACACCTGCGGTGCATCTTACAAGGGTACACGTGAAACTTAGTAAATGTAGAATATAAACATCTTAACACAATAACTAAGAAAATGCCAGGAAGGCTATGTTAACAAATGTGATGAAAATGTGTCAAACAGTCTCTAAAACCAGTGTATGGTGCCCCATGATCACATTAATGTACACAGATACAGTTTAATAATAAAAAAATGAATAAAAGTGCTAGAAACAGCGGAAAAAAATAAAGCATTTTTGCATATTTTTAATAGATAATCAGATTTTTTTTCCCCAAGTATGTTGGAGCAAAGTACTGTTTGAACACCTGTTCAGCGCAATTAATAGACTGTAGTACCGCATGATTAGCATCTATTGTGGTCCTTGTTTATTCTGGCACATAGGTATGGAGGCATTTTATTCCTTTAGGCTAATTAATCTATAATAATGATTTCTCACACAGAAATGAAAGTTTCAAAAATAATTTTAAAATATACCTGGATACTTGAAAAAAGCATCCTTCACCATATACTTTTAGTTAAATTAAACTAAAATTTGGCCTGAAAAGGCCTCTATACTAACATACTTGAATTTTCACCTACAAAACATAACATAACTTAGTAGGTAAATGAACTGAAAACCTAATTTAGGGCTTATAGCTAACCCTAATTTGCGTTATAGCTGTAAAGAGCTCAGTCTCAGCTGATTGCAGCTGCCACACAGCAACCACTCACCATTCCAACCACGTTCCAGGTAAGTGCTGTGCGGCAGCCAATCCAGTGGGTTCTGCACCTCATTTCCATTTTCTGTATGTCACTTTCTTTTATCTGCCCATAAATTTTATCTGAATATGCAGGAGCCCTAAAGTCTTTTTGAATCTGTTCTAATTCTGGGAGCTGCCCAATTTGCAAATCATTGTTTGAATGCTTCTTGTTCAATTAAACACTGTTAGATTTAATTTGTCTAAACTTTTATTTTTGTAATAGATCTGGTGTCAGAAGTGAGGAGCTGAAATAAGACTGCATTGCCCTCGGGAACACCAGATGACTAGGCAGGGTTCCCCTGTGGCCAGATGTGCTAACTGCTCTCCTTCGGAACTGGAGATCGTGGGTGAGTGGGCGAATTTCTCTCACATTCCAAGCCCTACTCATTTGTGCTCTGAGCTGTCAGAGTTTATTTGAGCAACATTTAGATGAGTCTAGGCCCAGGATTGGATTGGATTTAGTTAGAGGTCTCACACTTGGATAGATACCTTTTCATACTGGCTTTGTCTCAGTCCAAGGTTCAACTCTATTTCCAAGTGTCACATCCTCCTTGAACCAGAGCTTAAGGCATTTGGCCTGCAGTGTGTATCTTGGGTGCATGTAGTCCCAGCTATTTGGGAGGCTGAGGCAAGAGGATGGATTGAGCCTAAGAGCTTGAGTTTGCTGTGAGCTGTGATGCCAGGGCGCTATACCCAGGGTGACAAAGTGAGACTCTGTGTCAAAAAAAAAAAAAAAAAAAAAAAAAAAAAAAAAACAGAAAAGAAAAATCAAACCAAATGGACTTGCAGAGAAAATATTTTTAGAAACAGAAAGGGGCCCTACATAAAATAATTAAATTTATGAGAAACATATAAAATTCTCTGATGTGTTAGCACATATTAAAATAGATTCAAATTTTATATTAAAAAGATACAATAGAGATAAAAAGATGCAATCAACATTAGAATGGGAAGTATTGCACGTATATTTTCCTAATGGACAGGTTAATAGCAATGGAATAGAAAACAAAGATAAAATAGAGGAAATCAACACATTTAAAACAATTATTTTTAAGGCTAAAGAAATGAGCTATAGACTGATTAGGAAAGAAGAAAAAATGTCCATGATAATAATATTAATATGCGACATTCACCCTGAAAAGAAATAATAATTACTTATAAAGAATTTAAAGATATAACACAAATATGAGCACCATAAATATATTTATTATAATAATTCAAAAACTGAAGGTTACATGGAAAATGTGACTGTGTTAGTGGTCTCTAAGGTGGCCCTCAGGTTTTTGGTTTTTTGGTTTTTTTCTTTTTTGGATTTTTAATGACTGAAACAAAAAGCACCTCAAACCACGACTGTGGAAGAACCACTTAGTTTGACACAGCGACCTGGTTCAATTACTTGGCTGAGCTGGACAGTCCAACCGAGGCCTGGGGGCAGCTGAAAGCAAACGTGAGGAGGAACTGGAAATAAAACCGGAGCCCCACAGGCAGTGTGGACAGAGAGCGAGAGCAATCTATGCAAGTTTCAGGGTAACGCGGAGAGACGGTGTTTGGAAAGAACAAAGAGAAAGCACTTGAAGTGGTTGCTCTCGTGAAGGAGAGAAGGTGAGAGAGACCCCGCCTAAGGGGTCAGGCTTGCTGATCTGCTGGGAGGACTTACAGGACTCAGAAGAGAGTCAGAATCCTGCCCTTGATTTACTCTAGCAAGGCGGTACAAAGCAAATTCGGAAGAGGCCAAAGCTATGTAAAGCCATGTCCACAGGAAACCAGGGACAAGCTTCCGGGAGGGCCTCCCAGTGACCTCACACAGCGTGACACATTTAATTCTCCCCAAAAGGAGCTGTGACAAGACATGTGAAGTACTGGTATCAGGGAAACGCTCTCCGCCAGAGTGCCGTAAGGAAGATTCCAAACTGAGATAGCCACGGCTGCATTCAACCACAGTTTCGAAGAACAGGTCACTCAGATCTCTTACAGACTCTTCCAAAAATGTATATTTTTCAGCTCATGTGGTACAAGTAAACTTGATGTTAGGCAAAGAGAGTATGAGAAAAAATACAGGTCAATCTCATTGTTGAATGAAGTTGTAAACATAAAGTTGCAAACACTAAAACATCAATTATCAAAATTAGTCGTATGGCTATTTAAGAAACACTCCATAACTAAACTGAAATTTTCTTGGAATTCAAATTTATACATGAAAACACTTATAGATATGATTCCCACGTAAGTATATTAAAGGACAAATCTCTGAGTATCTTCATAAACAGGTACAAAGGAATATTTTATTATAAAACTTCAATATCTATTCATTATTTGTTAAAACACATACTTTTATCATTCTAATACAAATGAATCTGCTTACCTGATAAAATCTATAAGAAATATGTTGCAAGTATTATTCTTAATGGGTGTGAGAAATAAAATATACCTATTTCCTATCATTACTTACAGTCAGATTCAGACTAGAGCTGCTACACAGTGTTGTTAGATTAAAAACAAAAAAAGTAGGACGGTCCCTGTGGCTCAGTGAGTAGGGTGCTGGCCTCATGTACTGAGGGTGGTGGGTTTCAACCTGGTCCTGGCAAAACTGCAACAAAAAATAGCCGGGCGTTGTGGCGGGCACCTGTAGTCCCAGCTACTCATGAGGCTGAGGCAAGAGAATCGCCTAAGCCCAAGAGCTGGAGGTTGCTGTGAGCTGTGACACCACTGCACTTTACCAAGGGCAACAAAAGGAGGCTCTGTCTTTAAATAAATAAACAAATAAATGTAAAGAAATGTGTATGAGGATTGGAAAATAAGAAATACAGCTCACATTTATAGACAATGTGCTTTTCTACGGATTAAACCTTAAAAACCTCAATAATCTGTAGGTAATGTATTAGAATTCATGAGCAAATTCAGTAGGTTCGCAGGATACACAATAGTAATACAGAAGGACAATTGTATTTATATGCACCAATAATGATGATTTAGAACATGGAACTTTTCAAGACACAACTAAAAAATGAGAGACGTTTTATATCTATGAAGGAAATTAACAAAAGATATGCAAAGCCTATAAAAACATAAAATTGTATTGAAAGACATTTATACAGATCTATATAAATGGAAAGATATAACATGCTCGAGGACAGAAAGCTGTAAAATGACAAAGATTTCATTTCTACCAAAAAATGATTCATTGATTCAATATAGTACCAATCAAAATCCCAAGTGCTTTTCTGATAAACTTGATGAACTAATTTTAAATTTTACATGGAAGAATAAAGAGCCAAGAATAGCCAAGATACTCTCGAAAAAGTAAAACCCTATCATAATGTAGAAAAGATGCTTAAACTTATTGGCAACCAAGGAAAAGGCTAATGAAGCCCACATTTAGCACCACTAGTTCGAAAAACATAAAAAATCTAATAACGTCAAGGTAATGGTGACTGTGGGAATCAATAGGGACGTGCACACAGAGCTGGTTGGAGTTGCTGGTGCAGATACTTTAAAAGATAATAATAAATAGCTTTCCCTTGTAAAGAAAAACAGTAGCATGCCTTATGGCCCAGCTCTTCTGCTCATAGACCATAGACATCGCTGGTGCCCTGTACCCAAAGCCCACCAGGAACATCCCTGTAAACAGTTTAGGTTTATTCTTCCATCCTCACGCCTGGTGAGAACACACACCATGGGGAACCCCGGGGCATCTTACTGAAACGGCGTTATGAAGAACACAGGGTAGGATCTGGGTTTGGTTGGATGACTTGCAAGAATATCTAAGGAAACCAGGATTTGCTCTAGACCAGATGGTGTCAGAAACTATAGCTTTCTGGGATGAATCTGTAAATTAGGCACTTCAATAAATCTTATTCTATAGAGCAGATGAATAATCTGAGGATAAGGATATGATTGGTAAAAAGTAGGCACTCATTCAGTGACAGGAATGTTTGGTACTTTACATGCACAGCGATCTGTGAGGTTGTTCATGTTCAAAAGAAGAACGTGAGTGTCTGGCTTACAGCCCAGCTTGTGATAGAACTGAGATCTCACTGGGAACATCAAGTTAGTTCTGGACATCAGTGCTGTATTTGTTTTCACATGGATACTTGGCACAGGGCTTAGTATTTTCAGCTGCCTCGACAGGGAGCACTTCAGACCAGGAACACCAAGGCAGCTGCAGCCCCATAAGATCTGAGCTGGGTCTTTTCCTCCTTGGCTATGCATCTGGTCACACTGATGGATTACACACAAAAAACCCAGAAAATAATAAATGCTAAAGATAGCTTGGTCAAACTTATCTACACTTGCATTGTCCTTCTGAAAAAAATTAACAGCAAAGTATTTCCTAACCTAAGAAAATCCGAAATACACTCTAGCCACAAAAATCTAAGGGGTGTGAAGGACATTATTTGGATTTCCTGTAAGCATCAATTATATTTAAAGTGAAAAATATTAACATTAAACAAATACGAAGGAAAAGCTGTAAGAAGTGATTTAACAACATATAAAACAAGACTTTCAGAAGCAACCGAGTTAATGCTCCTATGCAGGTTGGGAAAGTTTGTCGTATCGACTGAACTATTTTAAACACATTTATGTTTCTATGATCCTGGGTACTAAGCCACTTGGTAAGTGTGCACACTAAGCAAAATTGCACCAAGGGAATAATCTGCGTGATACAGAAGAGACTTAGGAATGCTGGGACCTGGGCATGTGGGAGTGACAGGGAAGCCAGCAGGTGTCTTGAGGTCCTGCTGTTCCACTCACTCAGGTCTGAATGTGACTAGATGTAGCTGAAATCATTCGAGTTAGTGAATACTCATTTAATGCTTGAAAATAAAAATAAAGGATCTTCTAATACCTCAGAAACAAAATATTTAATTGTTATTAATGATCCTGTTCCATGCCTGCATTTTGAGGAAAATAGAAATTTATGTCTAGAAAAACTAAGAATTATGTAGCAAGTTGCTAGTATTCGATAATGCCTACACAGAGACATATGCTGGGAGCTATTCTGTGTTTCTTCATTAACTGATTTATTCATATATGTAGTAAGGACTCCCATCAATACTGAGAGATGAAAAACTGAGGCACTTGCCAAGTCACATCCAGTGTCAAGGCTGTTTTCAGACCCCTACAGTCTGGCTCTACCCTTAAACCACTTTGCTCCTCCTTCCATGGAGCCTCAGTTCCTATTTCCTGACTTCATATCCTAATTTTTCCCTCCAACATGGAAGAGTAGAAATGGTTGCTGAGGGCCAACAGATCAGATCTAGCACTGCATGTTTTAGATTTAGAAAAATTCTTATATTTCTACTTACATCTCCCTTTTTGATCATGAAGCTTATTTCTTCTTCCTCAGTGATTTTATTAGTCATTTCAAAGAACATAGATTGGAGTTTAAACTTTTAAAAAATTTCTACTGTCATTGCCTAAGTTTTTATTATTTCTTTCCTTGCATTATTCTTTTATCTAGCTCTTTTAATTTAAACTTCTACATCGTGAACTTCCATAGCTGACCACCTCCCTAAGTTGACCTAACTCTTGCAGACTGGACGTGCACCCCATGTATGTTTTACCACAGCCAGGCCTTTTTCCCTATGTTGACCACCTCCACATGTTGACCAGTTTGTTATACTCACTTGGGTGGTCAACTTACATAGGTTCTATTGTGTTTATTTTTATTAACTTTTTATGTGTCTTGAACTCAGAGAACTGAGAAGTACCGATAGAATTCACAGTATTCAGGTGGTGGTGACTGAGGGGCAGTGTTAGTAGAATGGTAGATACAGAATCCTACCAGGGGTGATGTGGAAGATGCCAGGAAGAGGGTAGGAGTCCATGGTTTGAACATGAATCTGAATTTACATGCCCAGCCTCGTAAAACATGAACTTTAAGCACTTCCTTAAAATATTAGGAAAATACCTTTGACAAATTTTACCAAAGTTATTAATACATGATCTAGTACGTTGTATGTGTGCATTTAATCCAATAATCCAAAGTCATATCATAAAGGGGACATTTCATTATAAATTATTTTTCCATGATTAAAATAATTTTGCCAACATATGTCTGAAAAGCTTACACATCCACCCAGCAATCCCAGTATCTGTAAATATCTGGGTCTGGACCAGGAAGGTGAATCAATGTCTATTGATTCCCTGTGAAGTCCTCCATGAAGTAACCACGGCCCCAAGGAGATGCTGATGGGTGGGCAGTGAGGGCCACCTCTCTGCTCAAGGCAGCCTACAAGCAATAGGGCAGTTGGGTGGGTGTCAGAGACACAGGAAGGGAGCAGATGAGGAATGTGTAATGTCAAATCAGAATTTATTTTTTGACATTAAGCGTCTACCCTCCTAGCCATATAAACCCACTTTCCAGGAAATGCTAAAAAATAAATTCAAAGATTCAGAAAAATGGCCTTTCAGAGTTTTCACCCAAAAAGGTCTTCTTTTAATTTCTAGTTTCATGACCAAACGTCCTAAAGATACTGCTTATTTTTCCTTGAAGTAGTTCACGTTTTCGTTGCTTTTAGTTTTTCAGCTCCACTTATGTTTACTGTTCCTAGAAGTGTCAGTTTACATCCTTGGAAAAAAAGAAACATTAATATTTTGGGATGTAGGAATTTACAACAAATCTTTCACCAAATCCTCCTGCTCCCCTAAACTCTATATCTCGCTCTGACTCTGAAATCATCACTTCAGTTCTTTCGTTTTCTTCAGAAAACTTACTTTCTTATCTCTCTCTGCCATCCCACCTACCTGAAGCTGAAGCCACAGTGACAGTTCCAAATTGCAAACCTGATCTTGTCCTTACAATACTTAAAAGTCTTTGAAAAGCTTCCTACTGCTCCCAGGGTGATGCCTGCTCTTTAATAAGAGTCTGACAGTCCATCTTGGCCTCCCTTTCCCTCCCCTCAGCTCTCCAGATACACTACAGGCTGTACCTTGAAAGTACTAAGCTCTTCTAAGGCTTGGATATATCTCTAGGAAAAATTCACTCTCACATACACATAGGAAAGAAAATGCAAAGGGAAGGAAGCATAGCTTAGTGGCCGAGTAACACAGAATGGATATGCATACTGGCTTTGCCACTTACAGCCTTTGAGACCTCTGTTACCAATAGTAATATGAACTCTGAGCTTCTTTATTTAAAAAGTCACAGAGAAAAATTAAAAAAACAAAAATTCAGACCCAGCCATTATATATCTTTATGGGGAATATTCTGTACAGTTTTAATTATCAGATACCCTAACTGATAAGAGTTAAAAAGGTAAAACAGTTCAGTTAAAATGACCAAGCGGATGGTAGGCCACTGTTGGAGGACTGAATGAAGAGCTTTGACATTTTCATTAGGATGCGAAGCATGGTCAAGGCAAGATGAAAGAGATTAAGGAAACTAGTGAGTCAAAGGCATGATTAAAATCTGTTGATCCTGAGGTATATGGTGGGGTGATTATGAACTTGTTTGGTTCAATCTGGACTTCATGAAATCTATCAATGCTAGAAACAGGATTTATCTGCTGTGGTGAAATAGTTATGCGAAGTAAATAAATGAAGTATTATCTTGATTGATGAATACTAAAGTAGATGTTAACAACCTCAGTAACTTAAGGGGTGTTCTCTTATCAATCATCATGAATAAGTAACATGGGAACTATTATTGTGAGGGTTTGTCCTCTTGCTTAGGGCGTGATCCCTGAGACATGATCCAGTGCCCTGGTCTGGGTCCTGGAGCGTGATGCTCAGCTAGAACCAGGTACATGGTTGTGGCCTTCACCAGACGTCTTCAAGTATCTTCACCTGAACTGTGAGGTTCCATAGAAAGGTTGTAACATTAAATCTGACGTTGAACCTGACATTATCCGTTCAATTAAAATTCATTCAATTCCAACATTCTCTAACTCTTCAGGTTTTTTCCCCTGTCATTTTGTAGCATGCAGCACATTTTATCAAACGCTGCACATATTTTGCCTATTTTTAAAAAGAAATATAATTTTGTAATGTATAAACATCTATTCTAAAACCAAACATTTTTAAGCATGTCATGAACATACAATATGAACCCTGTTATAAATCCAAGTATTTTAAAGATTAAAATCATTTTATAAAACTAGTTACAAAATCAAGTATTTGGTTTTCAAATAGATGAGAGGTACAAAAATAGAATGTGCGTGGGAGACCAGAATTCACGTCCCCGGAGTAGGAAGGACTGTGGAGTTGAAGAACATTAAGAAGAAGCAGATATGGAAAAGTTCTCTCTCTTCCTTCTATTTACCTAAAAGTAGTAGATAAATTTACAAAGCCAGAAGTATTCCAACCCCTCTCTCTGCTAAGGAGACAAATGCAGAAAGTTGAGGGAAACTCTTCCCTGCCCAGAGAAGGCAGCAGAAGACGCGGAGAGCAAAGCTCCTCCTGTTGGTTTCTCCCTGAACATACCTTCACCCAGTTTCCCTAAACAAGGAGCCTAAAACTGCTTTTCTTGGTCCTTTATTTCTCTCCAGAGGTGTGTTCTTTGCTCAAGACGCCGCACAGCCAGGATTCAAAGTTGCTGCCCTGCGTTAGCTGTCCCTGAGCTCTGTATATCATGCCCAGCACGTGATGTTTTTCTCTTTTTGATCTGTCTTTTGTAACCAAGGTCTGTGCCATCTAAAACTTAAGAGGGTTGAGGAAAAAATTGCATTTTCTTTCTGATGCTTTTTAAAAGTAGGCAATCTCTTTGTAGCATTTATTTAATAATAAAATATCCTGTATGCTAATGAATAGAAAAGAAGAGTTAGAACATGTTGGGGTCGAGTGGGTTTTACAAGCCAGGTTTGATACCCAACTTTATGTCATAACTTTTCTGTGGCTTGCCACAGGTCAGGTAAGGAGGCTTCATGAATCAGATAAAGGTCAACATCGGTACCCAATTTTGGCTGATCACTGAGAGGTATATCTTATGTTAAGTATTCTTCTTACAAGAATTATCATAGTACAAATAAACAATAAAGTGGGACAAAACTTTTGGATATGATGCATAGGTTAATGGCATAGATGTGGTGATTGTTTTGTACGTATATACTTACCTCCAAATCCATCGAATTGTATACATAAAATATGTACAGCTTTTGAGTATCAATCATAGCTTAGTAACATGTTTTTAAAAATAATGCAACAATGTATCAGAATGACATGCTATAAATAATAGTTTCACATTGTTATGGACAGGGAAATTCATTTTTATCAAGTCAATTTATATGAAATTCTGATGCGAATCAGTCATTATTTTTACTAGGATTTAAAGTTTATGAAAATAAATGTTGAAACTTTTATGGTTTCCAGAGAGTCTTCTGCTCTGGGAAATATTAGCCGTCCTTCCCTACCTTTTTAGTTCCTCCTTGATAGAGTACATCAGATGGTGCACAACCCTCACTCCATTCAGGCCGTATTTCTCTGCTCACGTCTTTTCTCCACATGAAAATCTCTCTGTACGTTTATTCCTCTTTTTACTCCTTCCTCTCATTTCCCTTCCCTTATCTCACTCCTTCCTTCCTCCTCCTCACTATGCAAAATGGCATGATATTTCTATGATTTCCTGTAGAAATAAAATTAGGTTGGTTATGTGTTATAATTTGTCAGTAAGGCAAGTCTTAAGGTTTGAAAGTGTCCCTACAGCATACAGTGTAGCCAAGGTGACGGTACTAAGAGGTGAGGTATTTAAAGGGTGATTCGTCAGTCCCTCACGAATAGGATGGAGGCTCTTATTTAAAAGGTTTCAGGCAGGCCTTGGCTCACTCGCCCTTCTGCCTCGTCCATGTGAGGACACAGGGATCATCCTCTCTGGAAGACGGAGCAACAAGGTGCAGTCTCAGAAGCAGAGGGTGGCCCTCTCCAGACACCACACCTGTATCATGACCTTGGACTGCCAGCAGCCAGAACCATGAGAAATAAATACCTTTTTTTTCCTAAATTACATTTTCCCAAGTATTCTGTTAAATGTGTAACAGTACAAATGGATTAAGACAGTAAACATAGACTTTTACCATCCGTGTGAATGATACTGCAATATCCTATGCTCTCCAGATGAAACTAACATGAATCTCTCTTCCTGGCTTTATAGACCCATTACTCCAATGAGGAAGGTAATAAATCTATATGATGTTCTTGATTGCTGCATTTTCAATTTGGCCACCTGATTTATTGAACAGATATAATAATATGCTCTTAGAAAGAGAGCTCCCCAGTGATTTAAAATATGCCTAAGAGCTTCTATGCATATGCCGCTCAGATTAGAGTCGGCAATGACTTCCGCTCTGTATTTCCTTCACTTCTGACCATTTCTATTCATGATGGATCTGAGGTTCTCTTCCAAATATGAGTTGAAATCTAACATGGGAGGGACACTGTGGATGGGGACTAGGAAAAATGGAGAAGCAAACCTATTTGTATATACTCCATTAAGTGTTCTGGCTTATTATCTCCATGTCATCCTCCAACTGCAGTGACCATGATTAGGTGTGGATGGCTAATCCACAGTTCTGATGACATCACCTAACTTCCCTTGCAGTGTGGCACCGTGGACCAGGGCCTGTCTGTGAACTTGATGGAGAGGAACCTGCAGGATGCTCAGAAGTTCATTCTGATGCATGAGGTGGTGCAGCCAGTGACCACCGTGCCCTCCTTCATGGAGGACAACAGCCGCTTCTCCCACGTGGCCGTCGACGTGGTGCAGGGCTGCGACGCACTTGTCCACATCATTTAGTTGGGCAGGAGTTCTGCTGTTCTCCAAAGAGTTTTCTCTCATCTTCTGATTTCATGTTTTAAATTCTAAGCATGTAATTTCAATCTGAAGCTTTAGGTCTGTCATCTTCCCATCCGACTGCCAAAATCCATGTTGCTCATGTATCTTCATCATCCTCTGCACATCTTGCTTAAATAAGTCTAAATTATGCATGCTTTTATTCACATTTGATTCATTCTCTTAGCTGTAAGGATAATACTTTGTACCCTAATTATTGCCTCTTAACTTTTTATATTACAAGTCATTTCTTGGTAAAAACTATTTTAGTTTATGTAATTTAAGATAATAAAACACTTAGCTGCATGATACAGCAAAATGAAATATATCTTCCAGTCCTCATGGTAATGTCTCATTGGTTCAAAGATAATACAGGAAAATGCTTTTGTTATAGGTTGATACGTGGAAGCCTTCCTAGAATTATTCCCTTAGGCACCAGTAACAGCATTTCATGGAAAATCCAGGGGAAATGCTCATCAAGCTGTGAGAGTCAGACAGTAACTTACAGGGTTGTGGGAATGGTCCCTCTCTTCATTACTTACTAACACAGCAGAGGGGGCCTTGGGGACCCCCTTTAGTTCCGCCACCTGCTGCCCTCATTCCTCCCCCTGTGTCTTTCCTGGGCTGTGACTGCTCTCACCTGCTCCCCATCCTGACCAACCCTCTGTTCAGCTAACAACCTATTCACCCTTCAGTTTCAGTACAACTCATACTTTCCCTGGAAACAAAAGAATCATTATTTTATCCTAACAATATTTTTCCTTGGAAAAAAAATTTCTCATTTTGTAATTGTACATTTATCAATTGATTTATTTTATTCATGAAGTTGATGGTATTTCTTCAACCTTTACTGTTCGTTGAGCTTATCTGAGGGACTAGGAAGTAACATGGTGCTCTGCCCTGCGGCTCACATTCCAGTGGAAACAGGAGCTGACTAAGAGGTGATGATGAGTGACGTATACAGAGGGATGTGGCTACCAGCGCCAGACAGGCTCCTGTCCCTGAGGACATTCAGTCTGTCCCATCCAGGAGGGGCTGAAGCTGAATGAGGGCTGTGGACAAGACACCAGCCCTGCACCCCCGAGGGAAACAACCAGAGGTTCAAGATGCAGCTGTGGGCAGTGGAGCTGGGAGGCGAGGAAGGGATGGAGGGATGAGGCCACAGGAGGGGCAGATGGAGGCTGCAGGTGCCTCCCAGGGACAGTATGTGGGTGGAGGTTGGGAAGCAGGAGTCAGTCCAAAACAGGTGCTCTGAGCAGGTGCTCCAGAGGAGATTCGGGGGAGAGAGGTAGAGGATTGGTGTGTCGAGAAGGGATGGCAGCTCAAGGAAGGGATTGTTGTTTATTGCAGTGTATTTGTTATAAGAAAAAAGAAAGAATTCCCCCTGCACTATCTGCCTTTCCCACAGGGCTGCAGAGATAGTGTCTCTTTTTTTCTGACATTTTTATCCCTAGCATCAGCGCTCTCTACCACACACCTGGTATGGAGTAAGTCTGTGGAGTGAATAAGTGGAACTTTCCAAGCGTGTTCTTAGTTATTCAACATAAACGTACAGGCTAATGCCACGGAGAACAGGGCTGTGTCTGTGGGATCCTTAGTGGCAGAGATGCCCCCGTCAGAGCATGGTGGGAGAGTGGTTAGGAGGGATGGTGAGGGGCCGTGAGGCTGGTCCTGTGTCCCCTCAGTGGACCACCAAAGAGGTTCCTCTCATCCACCAGCTTCTGACCTTTTCCCTGTGTTTGTAGTGACCTGGGTTGGGAGGCTTCTGATGATATCTAGTGAAACTAGGCTTGTGGTTTAATTTTGAAAGTGAAACATTCCTGGAAGGGTGATAATATATATGAAGATGTTCTCAACAGTATGTTAGAACAGAATCTAAATCTAATCAAACAAAGCGACTTACCTAAACTGTATACTCCTACATGAATTATAGTCAGTATCAGTTTCTTTTTAAACAATACAACCATCTATTGATGTTGGAGCCTGGTTTGAATGGTGCTGTGACTAGACTGTTGTAAACACTCCAGTGAGGGGCTGCTGGGGCACATTCAGACCTGCAGTGGGCTCCCTCCCAGTCTTGTTGTAAACCCGTACATGTATAGCTATTTACAGATTGAAATTATGTAGCACCACACTGAAAATGTTCATTCAAATCACAGGTTGGGGTTGTGGGTGAAGGTGCTGAAGGTATAACTCTCCTGCTGTTTTCTTTCCCCACTAGCCAGGTTGTTTCTTGAACTCAAAGGGAGGGGAGGGTGCAGTGTGGGGAGGCCCTTCCTATGGGAAACACTGTGGATATGCCTGCCCAGGGCTGGGTTCCCAGACAGGATTTGAGTGCTTAGACTAGCTTGACAATTCTCAGGGTATCACCTCTATAAATAATAAATTTTATGTCTTAACTAATGTTTATATCTCTCCATGTCAGTTGTATAGCCTTTTTCATGAATTTTGTAGGAGATGAAATCTTTGGGGAGAATCGGTTTGAAATCTTGCATTTGAACATTAGAAAAGAAATCCAAGTTTGGAAATAAATATATTTTCCAAGACTTCAATTTTACTTGAACACACACAAATTGAGGAAACTGGTCATTGAAAACATTGGTTTATTTTATTTTTCCGTATTATTTAAAGGGGATAGGGAAAGAACCCCTTGCTCCTGTGGCTCACGGAATATCTGGCTGCTGCTGTGCTGTCCCCTACTGCCCGGTGCCCAGCTGGTCAGCGCCTTCCCCAGACATGTTCTGGGTGTGTTTTCTTGCTGCGTCTGCCTCTGGCTGGAAATCCAGCTATGACTAGACAGGTCACCTGGGCCCTGATTGTGTGGACAGTTCGGCAGCTCTTCAGGGGTTTTCTGAGAGCAGCAGGCTTTTACAATGTCAGTGACTGAAGTTTCTCTAAATGGTTGAACCAAATAGCTTCTCAGTTCCTCTCCACAAAGATGAAATCAAAAGTTGTATTGATGATCTGTGTATTCTGAGAGCCTTTTCCTTACTTGCCTTACCCTGGAGGGCCCATGGATGGCTCTTACCCTGCCTCTGAGAAAGGGATTCAAAGCGGGTCGGGAGGGAAGCCTGGCCTGCCAGACCAGTAAGTCCGGAGGGCCCATAAGAATCTGGATGTGAGGTAACCTAGGTACCCAATGCCCAATAGAAAGAGACAATCAATGACCAATAGGAAAGGGCAAAACTGCCTGGAGGTGCAGAGAGGTCAATGACAAACTTGGAGCCGATTTCAAATCCCCTGTAGGCCTGAGCGCCAGTCTCCCTCCCAGGAGAGGGACCCACTTTCAACTCTCTTTGGAAGTGCTCTAAACTTTCTCTTGGTTCTTCCTAAATAAAATCTCTTTGTGTGTTATCCTGAAACTTGTGTGGGTCACTTTTGCTGTCTGTCACCACTGCCTGGGCCGCTCCAGTTTTAGTTTAGGTTTCCGCTCACTTTAGCTTTCCGCTCACTTTAGCTTTCTGTGCTGTCAGCCTTGGTTGAACTGTCCAGCTCGGCCGCAGAATCCAGCCAGGTCAGCTGGGCTCGGGGATTCGGGACCCCTGACCCCCAACAGCCTCTGCCCCTGTTCTTTTGCAAGTTCCACTTCCTCCTCCTGCCCCTCGTGGCCTCGCGAGTCATGAGGGGCAGGTCAGGTCAGTGAAGAAGGACGAAGTCTGGAAACCAGAACAGTCACCAACCAGCGGTCAGAGTGATAGAAGTGATGGGTCCTCACTGGTTATTTGTGGCTATCTTGTCCATAGTAACATATAGACTATGATTCAATTATGCAATTATTATGGGATTCAGGGCTTCACAGTCTTTCTTATTCGTTACTCCATTATATCCAATCAGAGGTAATATGAATTGTAGGAGACGGCCTTTGTGAGAACTGTGGTCCTGATGATGCGGTTTTATTTTACTTTGGTATGTGAAGTCTCTCATCCTCAAGTGTAGCAGAATAAAGTTCCTCCATTAAGTCATTCCACACTGTGATTGCTGAGGACGCTTTGCTCTGACTATATCCCCCAGTAGAGTTTAACCTAAGATGTAGTTAACTTCAACTCCAAGTGGGGACTTTAATTAATAAACTCAAAAAGCTCACAGTTCTAAAGTAGCTGTAAACACAGATTTCCGTATTACCGCAGTGTAGTTTACACATTAGCTAAATATTTAAAACAAAATTGTGTTGCATTTTTAGTATCTGGCTGTTCTTCAAGCATAAAGGTTTTGTTTGATCAGGAGACAGGCGGAATTGTGTGTGTTACTTGACCATGTGATGCAGTGGGCCAGTTACATCATAAGGAAACAAAACAAAATAAATAGAAACAAGACATGTGGTGGGGTGAGAGGGGCTTTCATTCATACCGTAAATCAACTGCCTTGCTGGAGCTGTCTGTTGATTAGAAGCAGCAAGGCCCTGACCCCTTAAAAGTCTTTCCCTGTATTTTCTTCACTTTCTCTTCTAGGTAGAACTTTGTGGTGCTGAGATTAAATGAACCTTAGGAGCTCTCGTGCTGGGGAGTTAGAGAAATCTGTAGAAAGAATGTGGGGAATCATGTATCTTGACTGTCATGTGAAGATAAAATTAGCCCTTTTTCACCGTGGTGTACTTTGTATTTGCTTCACCCACCCTCTTCCCATCATGATTTTGGTTGGTTGATCAACAAATTCGGCATGTTGCAAAATGTCAAAATATTGATAAAAATATGTCCATGTTAAATATGGAATGAATATCATAAATTTCATAAAATTCCATTACATTTATTTTAATAATCAAATGAATTTTGAGATACATAACTTTAGTAATACCAATGGAGACAAATCTTAATTATCTATTAGAACTTTCCTACCTTGCATATCATCTTATTGTCAAATTTAAAATAAAATACGGCTTTGGTCTGGCTCCTCTGGCAATCTTAGTGAACCTGCTTTCAAAACTAAAATTAGTTTTCTTCTTATGTTTTTGTCAGACACAAAAATACTACTGAAAATGATTTAATACATACCATGTCACTTAAATTGCACTAAATAATTTCATTGTTTAATTCAGGAAAATTAATTCTTGAGTTGCTTTGTGTTTAAATGTGGTGTCTAGATGTCATTAGTAGCTTAGATGCCTAGTTTCCAAACCAAAAAATCATAGGAAGTTACACTTTATAAGCTAGTCAATGTTCCAATTTATTCTAAATAGAATACAGTCAGCTTCTGACATACGGAGTAACCAATATTACTGTTTTCTTTTCTTTTTTTTTTTTTCTGCTTTCTACCTCTTTACCTTTATTTTAGTTCCATTGGCTTTCAACCTTCCTCTCTCGTGTTTCAAATGGTAAGTATTGACGGCAAGTTTCCAAGATAGTAAAGCAGTGCATTCTGAGAGCAAAAGAAATGTGTAAACTATTTGGCTCCTATTTTCATATAAATTCTGCCTGCTACAAATTTTTGATGTAACTCCGTTGGGTTTAATGGTAGTTGCAGTTGGTGGAGCTGAAGCACAATAGTGTCCTGTTCCCAAACCTGGCAACTTCTGGCTTTTACAAAAGGGCTGGTATGTCATTTTCTGTGTTCTAGATAATGATGTCTTAGTCCAAAGAGATTTTAATGATATTCATCCAAGGATGTTTCTAAAGGTTCTAGATTTATGGCCTCTGTAAGTAAAAAATCTTAGCAGCTGCAGAGGAACCTTGGAAAGACTTTAACATTAAAAGTCGAGTCCAATGGATACGCACAATTACTGAAATAAATAATGTAAAAATAGACGGGAGAATAGCCATTAATTTCTTCTAAGAAAACTTACTTATGAGAAACTTTGCTTACCTTGTTCTGATTTTAAGGTAAATCTACAAGCATTATTATTACAGAAGAATGTTTTAGCCAATCCTTTCATAATAAAGACATCCAATTAAACCGTCCTCATCTCCTACCATTTCCTTGCTATGATTAAACACTCTTTATAATTATTGCCAATGGTGTCAATTATTTTTTCCCCACAGAAAGTGCTTGGCATGTCTTCAAAGGGGTTTTATCCAATTTTATTTTTATAACTTAGGGAGTCAGTGTGGTAAGATCCTACTGTGAAATTGAATGTAACAGAATTTTCTATATCCATTATAAGGTAGAATGAGAATTTTTAAAAGTAAAATCTTGGGGAGAAATTTCTACCAGTGACCAGATTTCGGTGTTAAGTCTAGTGTTTCTCTCTTTACCCCTTATGGCTCTGCATTAAGTCATAAAATAAAAGAAAATCATAGTTGAAAGGGATAAATTGTAGTCATGCCAAATAAAACTTTCAATCTTATCTCTTTTTCCTTTATACAAACTCAAATTAAATGTGATTTTTCTGCATTTGTATAAACACTGAAGCTAGAACTTTAATTTTAATGACTTGTACATGAAAATGAAGTATATTCAGTAACCTAATAAATTCCGTCTGCTGAATCAACGAATGTGGACTGTGTCCCTGTTCTAATAAGGTACAGGTGTTAGTGATAAAATCAGAATCGTTACAACCCTTAGAACCCAGGTGACAGAGAAGACCAGGGGCCACCTGTCTTAAAGATCAGTGATGGGTGCTGTGCGCGGCGGACAACATCAGCCTCAGAACCTGGGACTCTTCTAGACAAGAACTTCATCACTTAGAGATGGTCTGGTGTTTACTGTGGTTACAAAACAGAGACAGAACAACTCCAGAGCCCTCACAAAACATTGACGTCCATGAAGGTCAAGTCCAGACATCTATTTGAGAAAAGACACAGAGAGTGAAAACACAAGTACACGCCCCTCAGAAAGGACTCTTCCAAATGCTCAGGTGAGACGTCGGAAAGAAAGTTCAACTCGTGAGAACCTGGAGTAAGATGAAAAGTCACATGCCACCATCTCCCACAGGCTCAACTTACTCCTACGAAGTAAAAGATTTTAAATGATTTGAATAATCCCACGTTTCTTGACCATGGACCATTCTTTGTAACCTGTACCCCTTAATTCCAGCAAAGTAACTAGAATCCAGAGAAAGGTTAGCAATTTTGTAACTGCTTCTTATAACCTCTGAAAACTTCGAAATGTTTGCTTATTTACTCAAGTAGCATTTAAATTCTGTATTCTAATAATTTGACTTCAAAGCATCACTTCTGCTGTGTGATTCGTTGCAGTGGTTTTGAACAGTGAGTGCCCGCGGGATGGTTTAGCAAAATCTCCATCAGAGCCTTTACCTGATCATCTATTTAGATTTTAATCATATTCTTTGGATTGTTAGGAAGTGAAATGTACTTTTATTGCGTAATACTGATCTTGCATCCTGCAACCATGCTGACCCCTTTTATTAATTCTAATATGATTTTAGTGAACTTGTTAAGATTTGGGGGTAGGTACAGAGTCCTGAATTCTGTCATCTGCAAATAAACATAGCTTTACATTTTCCTTTATAATCAGGACACCTTTCATTTTATTTTCTTGCCTAATTGCGCTGCTGAAATCTCCAGTATTACAATGCTGAATAGAAGCAATGAATATTAACATCCTTACTTTTTTCCTGATCATAGGAGGAAAACATTTAGTCTTTCACAATTAAAGCTGATTCTATATTTTTTATAGATACTAGTTATCAGATTTAGGAAGCTCTCTTCTAATTTTTGCAGAGAGTTTTTATCACGAAAAGATATTAGATTTTGTCAACTAATTTTTCTGTATCAATAGATAAATGATTATGTTTCTTTTGCCCTTATTTCTATTGATATAGTATATTGCATTAATTAATTTTGATGTTAAACCCACCCTGTATTCCTGGTAAAAAATACCACTTGGCCATGGTGTGTAATTGTTTTTGTATGTTGCAGTATTTACTTTGCTATTATTTTGTTGAGGGGTTGGGGGGGGGGGGTGTCTATATTCCAAAGAGATATTTGTCTGTAGTTTTCTTTTCTTTGGATAGCCTTGCCTGGTTTTGGTATCAGCTGTCACTCCTTTTTTATATAAACCTTCACAGAAAATATGGGTCTTGTGGGTTCCTTTAAATAATAAGATAAAGAGATTTGACAGGCCTGGAAATAAAAAAGTGACATGTAACTGTAACTGTTTTAGATCCCACGTGGAATCTATTAGAATAAATGGGCTTTCTACACATCATCATCTATTACTCGGTACGTGTCCACCCTCCTTTCCACCAGGATGCCTGTAGTAAGCTGGAATTTGGAAAACCAGCTTTATAGTGGGAGAGTGGGTAACAGAAGCCAAATCTTGAAATAAACATTTTCTGGGCACATGGAAAACAATACTTACCATTTGAATATAGATCAGCATAAAAATTCATTTCTTTGCTATCTTTCTTTTTTCCTCTCCTTCCATCCTCGTTAGTTCAAAAAATAGCAGCAGAATAATTCCATAATGAGATAATAACCAGACCATTTTTATGTTGGTTGAAAATATTTTCATCCCTTTTTTGAAATATGTAATTAGGCAAAATATACTTCTCACAATTTCTCTCTCATGATTTTTAAATGGAGTTATCTTACTAAAGTGCATTGCAGAGGATCGTAATAGGTAACACTGTAATTGGCAGAAACATTAATAATAGATTGGAATAATGCTTAAAACAGGCTGTGCTAATGTCTCTAAGAGCAGCTGCGTGAGGACAAGCACTGCTCTTACAACATTCTCTAGGACTTGCCCTTCAGACAAGAAAGCGCCTTCTCAGAGAGGATGAGGGCGCGAGCTTTTCTAATGAGGCGTTTATGAGGGATCAATGCAGTCTTTACCAGCTAGCCAAGACAAGAACATACGAAATTATACTTAAACAACTTACACTTGAGGATGAAATAAAAGACAAAGTCAAGAGAAGAAATATATTTTTAAATGCTTTTATGTTTCCCCATCTTAGTAAGTGCTCAACAATTGCTAACCAATTAGCACGGATGGAAAGCTGCTATTTGCTCATGCACTTGGGTCCACCTTTGCCATCCTCACTGGCATTATTTTAGCTAAACCCAAGTATCAAAAAATGAGATGTTTAAGTGCATCCAGACCACATTGTTGATGTCTGAACCTAACATAAAATTAACGTGTTGAGACTTAAAAGATGTTCAGATTATAGTCCCAATTTTCTGCTTTTGATCCACATCCTGAGTCCCAGAAGAATATAATAAAACCAACTAAATATGCAACATTTTTAGAATTAAAACTGAGTTGAGACAGAGGAAAAAGGGAATAGAGACAGGAAAGTAGATCTCTTTCGTGAGCTGGAATGTTTTAACGTTGCTACTTTATCAGGATTAAGGATTAAGCACCAGCTAAAATTAATAAATGATACATAAAAGTGATATTGGTCTGTATCCAGTAGAAGTTGGTTTCGATTGTCGCAAATTATTTATTTATTTTGATTTTGATTTTTTGTCACAAATTCGTTTAAAGGCTTTTATAGATAGCATTTTTGTATATATTTTTGCCAGAAATAAACCTCCAGCAGTTAATTATTTGAATGCCTAAATATCTTTCTGGAATTTGTGGAGTAGAAATCTGACCCTAAGTATTGTAAGTGTTCTCTAAGCTTAATTAGTGGGATTTAGAATTTTATTTAGAGACTCGACACGAACATTTAATTAATTTTTAAAATCTGACCTTATCCATAGCAAAAGAACATTGGTTCAAAGTGAAAAAATACTTTCAACCACAGAGGGTTTCACTTGTCCTTGGTAAATTGGGTCTTTAAAAGGCAATCTTCATAATGAGCTTCTGCTAGTTGAGTTAAACTGTAATTTTTCCTTCAGTTAGAAATCATATTGATAACACCGCATTGGTATTTTGCAACGTCTCTGAGCAGCATTCCTGTCTCTCTGCACAGATGGGCTAACAGCCACTTGTCTTGGGCTTCATGGAATTGCTGAGCTGTGTTGATTCACCCGGCAGCTTGTCTTGGGGACCTGTGACTCTCACAGTTGGGGTCTTAATTTACTCCTCTGGCGCCTGTCTGGCCTTGAGCACAGAGCATCACAGGACGTGCGGGTCCAGCCTCAGGGCTGGCTCTCCTTTGTCCTGGCTCAGCTCTGACCTCACACCCAGTTTTGGAGGCTTGGCCTTCACATCATCTTTCATGACCCTGGGACAGATTCTTTGCTGCAGTGTCTGAGCTTTGTTCTGTGTCCTAGGACACTGCAGGAACCAAAGGACCAGCTGTGTGCTGCGTGCCTGGTGCCCACTTGCTCCTGCCCCATCTCTAGGCCCTGAGCACCACCCACCCCAACTCTCTGTCCTCTGTCTCCTTCTGTTTTCATTTAAAAAGTCACACACAACTGTAAGAGCCACTCTGCCTAAAACATGCAAACATTGTAACCTAATTCTCTATATCTTCAAATTAACCTGAAACAATAAAAAATGAGGGGAAAAGTTAAATAGAAATAAAAAATAAGTCACAGCAAGCATCCGGTGAGTTTAGAAGCTATTGTTAAAGGAAGGAGGTGTATTGAGAAGTGGCCCTTTCTGCGGCCTGCCTGGAAGCTTCTCCCTCCCACCACTCCTTTTTTTGACTCTTCCTATTTCCTTTACTAAGTAGGCGCCAAACTACTTTCTCATCTCCTTCAGGGGGTCTCTTTTCTGGCCCCTCGTCTGATCAACATTCAAACCTTGGTTGGAGGGGCCCCTGTCAAACAGAACTTAAGGCATCGCCTGAGAAAGCCAGAGCACCCCCAAAGAGCTCTGCTTTGAATCTTAGCCTCGCCCCGTCACCTGCCTCTGCCCTTCATTTTGTTATCTGCACAAGGAAACTTCCCACCTGGTTCTTGTGTGTGTGTGTGTGTTCAGGTGTGTGTGCCTGTGTACAACACGGCCCGTGGGTGGTGTGACCTGCGACTTCATACCTTACACTCACATTGTCTCTACCCAGGTCCACGCATGTAACTAAGGTTTCCTCATCTTTACCACACACAATTCCCTTTTGAAATCCGGGGTTGTGCCCAGGACTGGGCAGGTGGAGCTCTCAGCCTCTGATTCACACCCATCAAACAGGGCTACAACTTGGACCTTCCACCACGGTGTTTCTGTTGGAGAAATGGAATAAAAATGGGGAGGATCTTGACCCACCACATTGCCCAGCTGTGGGATCACTGAGAAGAAGAGGATTCTACCTCAGTCAGAAAGCTGAACTTGACCCTGAGGCATTAACCACTGGAGGCCGTTGGCCAAGACAGTCCTTGCAGCCGGCCGGGAAGTCCCAGGCCTGTATGACACGTCTGCACACCTCCCCCTGAATGTTAGAACCTCCAAGACAGTGTCTACAGGGCTGTAAACCTCCTCAAGGATCTGTATTACCACCCAGGACTGAATCAGATAATGAAGAAATTCAGGTGAATTATCGAATCGTTAGTTTGATGTCTCCTGTAATTCTCTCATTATTCTCTCAGGCTTTAGATATTAATATTTCTCAGCTATGACATTCACATTACATTCATTTCAAGAGGTTTCTAAAAAACACCAGTACCACCCTGTACTGTGACTAATTAAATCAGGTCTCTGCGCCTGAAGGCAGGACCCAGGTACTGATAATAACTTAAAGCCCCTAAGTGAGTCTGATGTGGGTCCAGGCAGAAGGGCTTCCCTGCCTGCTTCAGTGTATGACCTCTTATGACCTTCCCTTTCCACATAAGGGAGGAAGCGCTCCTGGCATGCAGGGGGCCCTTGCCTTAGCATCCTCCTCCTCTTCCTCACCAGGTCCTAGGGATGATGCAGGCCCAGAGAGTGCTTCCCAGGCCTCAGGCACCACACAGTTTGCTTAGGGGATATAGCAAGTTAAGTAGCTGTCAGGACTCAAAGCTCGTCCATCATTGATCTCAATATTAGTACCTTGGTGATATGCACTAAAACTGACAGCCCCAAATTGTTGTCAAAGGATCATCCTAGACCTGCATAGAACCTTGTTAATGATGTTGGTCTCCAGATGCACAGCAGACCTCCTGAATCCCCGTCTCAGGGGCTGGACCTGGGCAGTCCATCCCAGGCTTCCCCCCAAGAGGCCCCCCAGTCACAGAGTGTGTGAAGCTCTCTGCTGTGCCCAGGGCTCCCCCAGCCTCATCTCTCTTCTCAGACCCCTGCCCCCAGCCTGCCTCATTCAGCTTCTCACCTCTGGGGGGATCTCAGTGGAGTGGGCAGCAAGGGAGGAATAGACATTTAGGGGTGACCTGTGTGCTCTGGACACCTGAAGTTGTCAAAATAGGTGATAGAAGTTTTAATGTGACTATTCCTGCCATTCCTTAGTGATAACCCAGAAAACTGAAAGGCAAATTTCAACCCTGTGCTTAGAGATTGACTTCCGAGGCAAGCTTTTAGAATCCTGAAATCTCTGTGGATTCATTCAATAAAACTGATCGACATCCTGCTTTTTTCTGAGAAAAATAAAAGTCAAGATGAGGGTGATGGTCACACATAGCACCCCGGAAAGCTCACATCAGATGAGGAAGGGGACGCTTGTCCTGCGGTTTGCCCAGTGTACTACCCTCATGGCAGGAAGCAGAGCCCTCCATGAGCCGGACTTGGGAGGTCAGAGGGGCCCTGGGCGGAGGCCTGGGAGCTAGCACTTGGGAGATGGGGAGACAGATGCCTGCTAGGGAAAGCAAAGGATGTTTAGAGCACACCAGGATAGAGCAGCACAGGGATCTGGAAAGGGGGAGACATTTAAATCAGCTGGATTGTGGATAGAGACAGGAGGTGAAGCTGAGAGGTAGGACGGTCAGATGGAATATTTCCTCTTAACACACATACTTGGGATTTTAGGTACATGGACAGATTTGGTCCAGAGGGAAGAACCTGAGTTCTGTTTTTGACATACTGAGTTCCAGTTGCATGTGAAGGGTCTGAGAGTTAGTTGGAAATCCTTCTCTGAAGCCAGAAAGAAAGGGTTGGGTCAGTCTTAAGGACCCCAGACTGCCTTGGAGTCATAGGAATGGATGAGATCACTACTGAGGAAAGCATGAAAAAGCTAGCTACCAGATAGCTTGGGGAATCATAATTACAAGTTCCTAATTGGTATAATATAGCAACTCAGAAAAAAATGACAAATTAGCTTTCTTATTCCATCGAGTATGCAACTCTTTTTGTTTTTTACATCAACGATGTGTAAAAGTGCTTTGCATAGATGCTTCTCCACCATCCCAGCCCACACTAATGGAACCAGACACAGTGTAAATTTCACCATCGGGGGTGAGCAGGTAATTTAGACTCTGGATTCTTGCCTAGTGACTGTCAGAGAAGGGCTGCCAGCGTCACCAATTGGGTAGTTGCTTTGTAATTTAGAAGCAATAAATCCTGAGGCTAGTAATTCCACTTCAGAACCTTAAATTGTTTCCTTAATAGAAGGACTTTCAGTTGGTTGGAGTTACCCGTAAGCCCATGGGGCTAGATGAGAGTTTGGAAAGGATACTCAGAGGACTGTATTGATTGCACTCCTGTTTTAAATATAATTTCATTTGTATTCACAGGAAATGTAGTGGCAAATTTCTTTTATGCTATCAACTTATGGTTTAGAGTACTTAAAAAGGTACTTTGTTTTGTTTTCCAGTGAGGCAGTAGGGGCTGCTGTAAACGAGATATTTCCCTCCTGGCTTACATGTGGCAAATACTGACAGAGGCAGGGAGCTTGCTGATTCTGGACAAAAGTAGGATTTATCGTCTAAAAGCGAAATAGTTGCAAGTGAATAAAAATAGCAAATTTTTCTGCAATGATCTCTGAGTGCCAGGCAGCATCCAAGCAGACACCCAGATAACCCCAAGTGGTGGCCCAACCCTGGGAGCTGGACACCAGTGAGAAGGAGACACTGGAATGTGAGTGACCTGCTCTGGCCACATAGCCCCTAAGTGTTCCAGCTGGGGTCTAACTTGGGCCGTTAGGCCCCAGGATCCACACCCTGAGCCGTGTGCTCTGCTTGAGCACCTGCTGTGTACCCAGCTCTGCTCTGGAAGCCACTGACATCAGAGAGACCAAGATAGGTTATGTCCCCACAGCCTGGAACTCTCTGGAACATACATATATGCACAGGGTGTGTGGTTGAAAATAATACTTTGTGGTTAAAGAATGTTGCATGTAATTTAAGATGAAGAAAGTTTAAACCGGCTTACACTGGGAAAACTAGGTCCTTAGTCAAATCTACCAACTGAGTTAATTAAAATCTCCTTTTCAGTTATCTACTAGTCAGGGAGACCTGTTTTCTTCTTTGAGTTCCCCTTTGCTGTAATGCTGAGCTCCCAATGCCAAGACCAATTTAATTCATTTTCTCATCTACAAGTTAAGGGAGAAAAACTTTGGTAACATATTAGCTGGCTGTGGCTTTGGGATAATGACCATCTGAATTGATGAACTTTATATAATGATCTGTTGCTATGGCGACACACTGCCCAGTGAGTGGAGGCAGATATTTCATCATTACCTCACAGATAATGCCGGGAACAGTCACAGATGCAAACACAAAAGATTTTCTTTTACTCCGCAATAACTCTGGGTCAACGAGACACACAGGAGAAAAGTCTGTAAGATACAACAGTGAGGAATCAAACGGAGACACAAGTAATACTTGTCCAGCCCCTGCACATTGTGAGATAACATAATTTATCTTCCTGCGTTAGTAGCCTCAGTGTCCACAGTGAATCTCCAGCCTTGTCAGAGATGGCCATTGTCAGCAGAGCGGTTAGCTTCGCACACAGGTGCGCTTTCTACACAGTCAACGCACAAAAAGCATAAATGTTCCCTTAACTACAAGGAAAGTGAGGGAAAAAAATAAGAAGTCCAGGAATTTTATATATACTGAGTGGTTTAAAACTAACATTTTCTGCATTTTTTTTAAACTTGAATATGCATTGCTGTCTTCTGAAAATGCTTTTAACTTCTGTGCTTAGAAGAATTAATTTAACTGGCTTTTTTTCCTGAAGATTTGGGGTTTATTTGGACTTACGTTACAATATATATAAAAGATAGTAATTTTCACTTTAGAATGGCTACTACTGAAGCTTTAATTATTTCATTGAGACATAAGAAAGTATATAGTGGGCTACTCAATCACATATAAATAGGAAAGGTCTAAAAGAATCATTAAAAAATTCTCGTCTCCTTTAATCATGACAGAAATGCAAATCAAAACCACTTTGAGATACCATCTAACTCCAATAACAGTAGCCCACATAAAAAAAAATCCCCAAACTACAGATATTGGCGTGGATGTGGAGAAAAGGGAACACTTCTGCACTGCTGGTGGGAATGCAGGCTAATATGTTCCTTTTGGAAAGAAGTTTGGAGAACACTCAGGGATCTAAAAATTGACCTGCCATTGAATCCTGCCTGCAATTCCTCTACTAGGAGTATATCCAAAAGACCAAAAATCACTTTACAAAAAAGAAATTTGCTCCACATTATTCATTGCAGCTCAATTTGTCATAGAAGTCATGGAAGAAGCCCAAGTGCCCATCGACCCATGAATGGATTAATAAATTGTGGTATATGTACAACATGGAATACTATACAGACTTAAAAATAGATGAAGCCTTTACCTCTTTTATGTTTACAGGAAGAGTTCTGGAACATATTCTCCTGAGTAAAATTTCTCAAGAATGGAGGAAAAAGTATCGAATGTACTCAGTACTTCTATGAAACCTACTTATATTTACTCGCACTTTCTTATGAAAGATAGAACACAACTATAGCCCAGGATGAAGGAGAGAAATGAAGTGAGAAGGCGGAGGGGAGGTTTGATGGAGGGAGGGTAAATGGCAGGACCACACCTAGGGAGCATATGATAAGGGTACAAGTCAAGTCTGTCAAGTGTAGAACACAGATGTTTTGGCACAGTAATCAAGTAAATGAGGTGAAAGCTATGTTGATTGGTTTGATCTAACCACGTCAGAGTGTATAAAAAAAAAAATCAGCACATTGTATCCTACATATGCATGTATATATTCATGATCTATGTGTATTTGACTTAATAAAAAAAGGAATCATTTTAAATTATTTTTAATCATAATGACAGTAAATACCTGTTGGAACTACCCACATTTCTTTTTATTTCTTAATATCTTACTTTCTGACAACAGTACTGTTTTCACATATTCTCAAAAAACTTGCAGTGGCTAAAAACTCTGGAAGTCTGTGAAACAAATACTCACTATAATTAATCAGAGACCTTTTCTTCTGATCCTGGAAAGTTCATTCTCAAGTAGCTATTTAGTTCTTTCTAATTTTACCCCCCAAAGAGCACCAGCGGCATTAGCATAAAGGTTGTCTGTAGCAGCGCCATCTGTATGAATTACTTTGTAATGTCCTCCAAAATGAATCAATTTTACAAAATGTCACATGCCTTATATAATTATCTTTGCCATTTTAAAAGCCAGAATTAGAGATATATAGAATTAAATAAAGTAAATTAAGATATTTTAAAATGAAAGCTGTTTAAACAATATGTCTATTACTATAATTATAAAAACAAAAATTCTTAAATCTAACAGATGCTTGAAAACACCAGTGTTTTAGAAGTCACCACGATATCTCAGGGGAAAAAATAGAAAATGAATTACTTTCTAATATAGTCATGGTCGTGGTCTGAATTAAGTCTATAACAACATACCTTTGTATTTCTCATTCCATTTAAAGCGACTCTATATACACATGGACAATTGTTATACTTGCATTTACTTCAATTAAATAAACTGAAAAGATTGCAAAGTAGAATCTTATTTAAATCGTTAAATAGCTATTAGCAAGCTGAAGATTGAAAATTAGAAATATGAGATTTATGGACTCATCCTAGAAAAAGTGCTACGTACCTCCCTGCTGCATATCACTATGGTCCATTTTAAAACAGTCCTCTTGGGAAGCTGTGAGCCCACACCAGCATGTAGTGCACCTGTCAAAGTAGTTTTGGAACTCTTTTTCTGGAATGACCAACAGAGCTGTCATTATAATAGGTCTAACAAGTTCACAAACTGGCCACTGTGCGCTGACGTTGGCAACGCTGCACAGACAGCTCCGTAGGGTCTTATAACCCTGACGTATCAGTGTCTCCCAGCTTTGTTCATATCGACATGTGGGGGTATCTTGCTGAGTGGTGTTTATTATTGTCATTGTGCAATTTTGTCTGCATAGTTCAGAGGAAGCTCACCCTCAGGCAGTGTTAATAGCTAGGCTTATATCAGTAATGGTGTGTATAAAAACTCGGGGAACAGGGCGGTGCCTGTGGCTCAAAGGAGTAGGGGGCCGGCCCCATATGCCAGAGGTGGCGGGTTCAAGCCCAGCCCCAGCCAAAAACTACAAAAAAAAAAAAAAGAAAAAAACTCAGGGAGCAGACACCTAGAGCAGGGCAGGCTTCTGTCATGGCAGAATCGAATGTTCAGGAGGCCAGGAAATCAGTATCCCAAAATCGTAATCTGCACACTCATATTAATTGCAACATTATTTACAATAGTTAAGGCATGGAAACAGCCTATGTGTCCACCAATGGAGACATGGGAAAAGGAACTGATAAAATATGTATTACTAAGCCTTAAAAAATAGAAAAACATTTGTGGCAACATGAATGAAACTGGAGGACATAATGTTTAGTGAACTGAGCTAGATGCAGAAAAAAAAATGCTGCACAATCTCACAATATGCAGAATCTGAAAAAGTTGAATTCATGGGGCAGAACATGGAACGGTGTTTACCAGCGTCAGGGGATGGGAGGGGAGGGTGGACAGGGAAATGCTGGTCCAGGAGGACAAAGTTTTGATTAAGTAGGATGCAAATGTACAGCATGAAGACTATAGTTAATAATAATGTATTCTATTCTTGAAATTTATAGAGAGACTAGATCTTCAGTTCCTCCCCCCCCACACACACACCACACACAGTAACTGTGGGGGGATGGGCCTGTTAATTACCCTAACTACTAATTAGTTCCCTGTGTATATGTGTATCAAAGCATCTTGATGTGCATGTTAAATAGATCAAATTTCAATTAAAAATTTTTACAAAGAAGAATAAGTATAGTGGTGACCAAGAAAAGTTATTCTGAAGAATAAGAATTAGAGAAAAAAAAAAAAGAAAGTAAAGACCAAGGGCGGCAAAGCAGCGACATGGGGAAAATCTATTTTCTGGGCAGGAAGAAGGGGTCCCGTGTGTTGTCTTGTGTGTTTGTGGCTGTCTGTCACCTCGTGTCTGCCCGGTTGGGTGGCAAAGTCAGCACCTCTGATGTTGGTCATCCAGGATCATCTCCTGAGGGACCCACTGCTCCCCCAAGCCTGCTGCAGGTCTGGGACAACAGTGTCCTCACTCCAGCCTGTTCTCTCTAGACTCTTACTTCCAAGAGGCTGCCATGAACTCATCACTTTCCACTTTAGGGTCTTCTCTTCTATCTTCTCCTGCAGTTGGACGGAACAACCAGAGCCTGAAACTCCAAGGTTCAGCCATGACTTTTTGGATGGTGGCACAGGGCAGCATGGAGGAAGATGCAGGCTGTGTTCTCTGGGCACAGTGGGAGCATGTGGCTTGCAGGGTTCACAGCGAGTCATCCTGTTTGTTCTGCCCTGCCTCGCTGCTTCTGGATCTCTTTAATGAGTGTATGTAAAGCTTACAATAACTCCGGTATGTGTAATATAGGATGCCAAGCCCTGCACCAGGCTGGGGCAGAGAGCCGTGGTGTCTCTACCAGCTCTCTTGCAACCAAGGGCACTCTAAGCCTTCTTGTATATCCAGTATCCACAGGAGCCCACACCACCAGGGGGAGTGCACACTTCCTGTTTAACACTCAGGGAGAAAAAGACCACTTGTCTGTCTCCATCAGCTCCTGGCAGAAAAGTTTACCTTTATATCTGAGCTGAATCTTCCTGCTGTTTATTTGTCCACAGCAGGACAAGTCCTCTGGGCTCAGAGGAGAACAGCCAGATATTGTCACCTGATAGACAGCTGCCTTCTGCGTGCCTGCACTCAGAGGGGGTTAGTAGTTCATGTCTGACCCTTTAAAGTCCCATTGGAATAGAGAAAATGTAAAGGTTTCAATCCAAGAGTTTCTCTCATTCCTTCAATTTATTGCCTAGGTATATTTCTTCTGTGGTAAAAAAGGAAAACCTCATTGACCAATATTAATTGGTGAAAATAATCCTTGTAAAAACATTAAACTCGTCATACCTGAATGATAATATATGTCTTCACTAATTTGGAAAAGAATGAGTTTTCTTGGGGGAAAAAAATACTGTAATTTTCAACAAGTATGGCAAAAGATGTGCACTAGAAGATAAATTCAATAACTGACAATAGGATAAACCCATTTTTTAATTGAAATATGTTTTTTTTAACCATTGGAAAATTAATTTAGAAATAGATTTTAGGTGCTTAAAAACAATTTTATCTTAAATACATTATGCATTATATCTTCAAGATCATGTTTATACTTCATTTTTATAAATATATTTTTTCAAAGATAATGCATAGTTCTGTTTTGCTTATTCTTTTTTTTTTTTTTATAAACAATGAGTAACGATTTTAAGAATTTCTACTGAGCATTAGGCACTGTGCTAGATTTTATAACTACCTGTATTTCCCTCCATTGTTACACAACTCCTGAGAGTTAAGTAGCATACTATATACATCTTTTGGGTGAGAAGAATGTAACTTAATTTTAGATTATTCTGCCCAATGTAGACATCTCATGAGTTGTGGAACCAGGTGCTCTGATCCAAATGTTAGTGTCCCACTAGTGTTCCACATGTTGAATCCCACCCCCCAATGTGATGGTATTATGAGATGGAGCCCTTAGAAAGTGATTAGGCCATGAGGGTGGGGCCCTTATGAATAGGATTAGCATCCTCACAAACCACACAGCCCAGAGCCCTGCCTTGCTCTTTCCCACGTGAAGACACAGTTGGAAAGTGTCAACTACGAACCAGGAAACAGCTCTTTGCCCAACCCTAAACCTGCCAGAATCTTGATCTGGGACTTGCCAGCCTCCTAAACTGTGATAAATAAATTTCTGTTGTTTATAAGCCACTCAGTTTATGATATTTTGTTATAGCAACACAAATATGCTAAGACACCAGTCTTCAAAGCTGAAGCTGCCTGTCTCTCTGCAGCCTCAGTACAATGAAGAGGTACACACTTAATAAACCAGTTCCAGAGACATTTTATCCTGTGACTCTCAATATGAGTGATAGATACTATGTCTGAATATTAGTCTACAAAATACACATTAAAACTTCACCAAATAATTTTTTAAATTTTCTTGAAGCCTTCAAAATTTCTAGAATTACTAAAATCAGAAAATAATCACAATGGCTCTGAAAAACCAGTATATTTTTATATCGACTTTAAATTAGAAAACCATTTCATAGGAACAGAGGTGATCAGATGAGTCTGTGTGCAATCTCTAACTCCATCCTTTCCTAGTTACGTCGGTTTTGTTAAAACACTTCATTTCCTAATCTTCCATTTTGTCTTAAAGAGTACAGAGTATACCACATTTACTAAGTTTCGCATAAATGTGGAATGTAAACGTCTTGGCATGGTAACTGGGAAAATGCCAGGAAGGCTGTGTTAACTATTGTGATGAAAA